>QAXH01005572.1:18013-34925 GCA_004335635.1 Chloromonas sp. AAM2
GGTGGGGGCTTCAGAAATGCTGGGATGCCCTGTCGTTGGTGTGAGTTCTGGGTGAGTTTGCATCTAACTGGCCTCACCCTGGCTACCAGTCAGCTCTAGGGCTGAAGGCCAGCCTGGCTGATGCATGCTGTTGCTGCAAATGTTTCTTATGGTGTACCAAGCCTGGGCCGATTGTTGTGCGGCCAAGCCATGCCCTGACCATGCAAGTTGCCATTTCCTGTGATGCATGCAGGTGCTGCAAATGTACCTGCCAGTGCCGGGCGATGGGGCAGTGGCGGTTTCGGAGGCGGCTTGCCCGTCAGGCCGGTGGCCCAGTCCATGCCCGGTCTCATTCAGGAGCTACTGTGTGAGGTAGTGGGGCAGCTAGGGCGGCTGGCAGACCTGGCGACTGAACCCAAGGGACCCGAGGAGCGCAGCCAGCAGCAAGTGAGTGGTTGCCGTTGGGCCGTGTCCTCCTCAAGGTGGGCAGGGGCGGTGTAAAGGGGTGCACATCGGTGCGGTTCCTTTTGTTTTACATTGAAACCAACTTGAAACTTGAAATCGGATCTCAAGAACAACAATTAGATCTCAGTAATGCAAAGGAGACAACAACATAGAAGGGTCTCAGGTCCGTTGTAGCAAGCTCGTGCACAAAGCCATCACCATGACGCGTAAGTGAGCCAGCCTGTCCTGAGCAAGTGCACAAGTGCAGCCCTGACCGCAGCGGGCTCATTGCTGGGGTCGTGCAGGAGTTGACTTTTCAAGCTAATTTTCATACGAAATATCTGAAGTGGCGCAAGAATGGAAGAGGCGCAAGAGTAGGCAAAGAAATGTTTTGGCTGTGAAGTCGGTGTCGTTGTGGTTGCTCGCCAACCAAATATTTGCTGTGATTGCTCGCCATGTCAATTGTCAGGAAGCCTCTCGCTCCGGCAAGCTGATAGACACGTCTGGCCTGGAGCAGCAGCTGCTGTCCCATCGGAACGAGATGCGCAGCCTGGAGCAGCGGTTACTGGTTCAGGAGCAAGAAACCGTCATCCAACGGCACATCAACGAGGCCCTGTTGGCAAGGCTCAATGCAGTAGAGGCAGTGGTCGCCGGTGAGCGAGGTGTGATGATGTGGAGTGAAGTGTGATGATGTAGAGTGCTCGCTTGGGTGCGAGTTGTGATGATGTGGAGTGAAGTGTGATGATGTAGAGTGCTCGCTTGGGTGGGAGGTGTGATGATCTGGAGTGAGGTGTGATGTGCTGAATGATGCTGCAAGGTGCTCTCTGACGGTGTGTCCATTACTGGTTTGGAATCTGTCATCACACTGAGATCCTCGGTCACCAGTCACTCAGTCACCAGTCACTCCGTCACCAGTCACTCAATCACCAGTCACTCAATCACCAGTCACTCAGTCACCAGTCACTCCGTCACCAGTCACTCAATCACCAGTCAGTCACTGTGAAAGTCTCTGCGACCAAGGTATCATCAGCATCATGGCATCCGCAGAACGCCATAACAGTAACAGCAAAACGGTCGTATCGACGTCACAGTTAGCGTTACTGTGTCATGTGCGCGCTGCTGTTCGCAGGCTCTGTTCAAGCCAGCCAGGCACAGCAGCAGCACCCGATGCAGCCTTGAGTTCCAAGGCGGAGGGACTGCTGCTAAATCAACCTGGTGATAACACCATAACAAGAAAACTGATGTAGCAGCCACACAGCTGGTGGCCAATTTGAATGAATCGCATCAAGTTACTGTTCCCCAATCCGGCCAGTACTATCATTGCCATCACACAATGCCAGGGGTGCGAGTACCGTAAACCACTTATTGGCGCGATTTTGGAACTTTCTCCCAAACTTCATAACACACAGTCAATGTTAGGCAGATGGCATTGGAGTTATGCCACCGGAATTGCCGAGAGTCTATACAGGCGCCTGGATGAACCCTCGTCGAGTCCGGCGGCGTCTGGATGGACTCTCGTCGAGTCCGGCGGCGTAACTCCGATGCCATCTGTCCAACAGTCAACCGATACCAAACTTCACGTCATTGTGGTGAGGCATCCGAACCTCTGGCTCCTGCCTTTTTGCCGCACAACACGCCGTTGCCACGCATAAGAGAGCAAGTCAACCGAACCTCTGGCTTCCTGTTGGCAGACGCCATGCGGTTCACGTGTTCAAGAAACCGACAACTGAACTTTGTTTCACTGCGCTGCGCCTGGCGCACGTGCTGCCCATGGTCATGTGCCTCATGTGGCCTCATTCAAGTGGCCTGCTATTGTTCAGCTGCTGCAATGTCTGACTGTGGGGATGGCGTTTGTAGAACTTATACACGTCCCATGATTTGTGACATGGTGTTGTCGCCTCGACAGTACACGCTCCTATGGTGGTCTTGCCCTTTTTGAAGACACTTCAGATTGTACGGAATTAGGCACTGAGAACAGAGGGCGTGTGCAACCTGAGCACAGCTGTCTGAAGGTCCTCAGATGTGGTATGTTGTCGTTTGTGGCCAGTCAGCTTTCTGAGACGTGCTCTGCACACTCTTGTCGCTGTGCCCTTCCTTGCAGTTGATGTGTCATGCTGTAGGTCAGCACACCAGTCAGACCCTGGACTTATCTATCAGTTAGCGACCAGAGCCAACGGTGGGCGCCTGGTGCTGGATTTTGAGCACTACAATTACGTGCTGCGGACACAACGTTTTGTGGACTTGCCTGGACGTGCACGACTTGAGCGCCTTGGTTCTGGCACGTTACAATGTGCTGATTCAGATGCTGATGATGATGGTGGTGGTGGTGGTTGTCGGATTCAATTGTGAACACATCTTTTGGTTCTTTTGCACCTGATGTTCTTGGTTCTTACTGCTAGCAGTCTCGCATTGTTGCCTTTTATAAGATTTTCTGAGCTAGGATCAGCTATATTGTCAACGCATGTCTGGACTTCACGAGCAGATGTTTGTGACCTGGTTCCAAGCGCAGAACGTGAAAAAAGATGTTTGCCAGTTCTGGGACACTTCCTGGGAGTAACACTGGAACCGGTGTTCGTTCTAGGAAGCCAGTGCCAGCCCGGCATGGCATGTGATGCCGTCACGTGGTTTGCTATTATATTTGCCTTTTTGGGGCAACGTGTTCTAGCGGATGGTGTTGGTTGGTTGGTTGGTAATTGGACAGGTCTGGCGCCGCAGCAGCAGCTGCTGGCTGCTTATGGATGGTTTGCTTGGTGGTCGATACTGGGCTGTGCTGTGATGCATGGCCAGTACTTATGACGACGAACAACTGTGGTGCCTCTGGCAGACGTGATGTGCACACGACGCGTGTGCTGTGGATGGTACGAATCGTCACATGTCAACCCAGCAACAACATTACATGGCTTATCATAATGGCACCCGTGTGCGCCTGGTGTTGCACATCACCTGTCATCGTGTGGGTGTTGCATGGGTGAGACATGAAGTATGCAGTCAGCTCGGTTTGGTAAAGCTAAGAGTGTTGCAGTCTCGTTCGGATGGTGAAGCTGTAGAAGTTGAGGAGCCGAAGCTATAGATAAATTCGCTGTGCAGGGTGCGCAGTAAGTGATTTCCCTCATCATCATGAATGCCAGGGAGCACATCCGAGCAGGGGTTTCTTTACACCGGCTAGCCTGGTGTTTCCTTTGTTGCACTGCATAGAACTGCGCAGAGAGACGAGTTATACCAGGTGTATATCGGATTCAAGCTGCAGTCTTTGCCAAGACTGCGCCTACAAGCCAGTAGTAGCAGTTCTTGTCCTGCAAGCAAGTCTGTACTTCCCAGTGGGCCAGATCAGGTCTTTGGCTTATGTATTCCTTTGTATCAAGCGCTCTTGCATGCCTTGTCTTCTGTTTGCACGTGTCTGTTTGCACGTTTTTACAGCACAACAATGTTTTGAATACACCAGCCAGCATCCTTACGTAGCCTGAGTGTAGTCTGTCTTTCTTACAATACAATACAACGGTCTGATCAATTCCTACCATCAATTCCTACCATCATTCCTACTGAATGTCCTGAGCATTGGATCAGGTTTGTTGCGTATGAAGCAACTTCATGGTGTCACTACTACGCTCAAGCCCTGTGCACAAACCAGCGTCAGTGGGGGATCCATTGCTAGTTTGTCCGCTGCTGTGCTGGCCTTTGTCTAGTAGTGCCTGGCAGCCTGGTGTCGCTTCTGTATGCTGTAATGAAATAAGCCCTGCTCTGCATCCGACTGTGCGACTATGCAAGCTTGTGATCAACACCACAGCTGGTTGGTCACACAGCGCCTGGTCAAGCGCTTCTAGAGGACTGTTTGCTCAACCTACCCTTGAGACCAACACAATTCCGAGCGAGAGAAACTGTGCCTCTTGCATCACTGACAGCTGTTGCACACATCCAATCCAGTGCAACTTGCAACTCAATCTTGTTACTTTGAGTGGCTATTCATAGCAGCAGGACACAAACTCAACGCTAGTTCCAATTCTAACTTGCTGAATGTCGTGCATGAATCGGCAACATCAGATGATGTACACGTGCTTCGCCACTTCAGAACCCTCCATCTGCTGAGCAGGGCAAGAAAGCAAATCAAAGCCTCAAGCATTGTTCTGATACGGATAGCCCACCATCATAAACTACCAGCTCAAACATCTTCTCAAACTCACACAGGAACTTGTCCCCTCCAAGCTTCCTTGGCGGCCACATGCAAGATGCTTTCAAATGCCACACGGTTGACACTCTCAAATGCCTTGCTGTGACTGCTGCTACTGTTTAGGCACACCGTGCCCACGCAATGGAAGGAGAGGAATGATACAAGACAAAGAAATTGCTTGGCAGAAACTCGTGCACAAACGTACTGTTAGCTCATCACCGAACACTTAGCACAAACATCCCGTGCGTGCAGCGTCCAACCATGGGCAAACTAACTTATGTGTGCAAACCAATTGATGTAACGTGTGGCCCCAGTATGTGGAGAGTTGCAAGGGACAGAGTTGTTGTGCCGACTTTGTGCAGTCAAGAAGCAACAAAAGTAGCTTTATTGAGGACAGGATTGAGCTACTCGTCCGCCTCCTCTATCAGTAGCTGTTGCTGCGCAGGTGCCGGTTCCCATTCGATTGCGTGCTGCACATCTGGAGCAGCTTGAAGCAGACCAGCGGTGCGCAAGGCACGATCGAGAATCATGTCGTCCCGGGCCTGCCGCTCCTCCTTGACAAAACCGTTCAACCTCAACTTCGCGATGTTACGGGTGTCCAGGTCGTCAATCTGAGGCAGAAAGGTGACAAGTCGCGCCTTGACCCATTCTCTGAACTCTTGGACGGTTGTCAGGGTGGCCAGCTGTGCCTCATGACGCTTCATCATAAACAACAAATGACGCTTCATGCTCTTCATGAGATCCAGAAGCATGCCCTGCAAGCAGCGGCCACGTTGAGAGATCAGCCGCTGCATTATAAGGCACAAAATCCCGCCTTTTCTAGTTCAAGTAGCAGAACAACAGCGTAGACGCTGCACCAGCACAGCAATGGAAGAGCCAGCTGCGTTGTTGATTTGTTGACATTGAAATACTTGTTAAGTGCTGATCGGGTACTGCAATTGATCATAGCATAGCAAGAGAAGAGCCAGCCGCGTATGCGTTCTAGAGTGCTTGGCATGTTTGCTGAAAGCTGCGTCACGGCGCAACTGCATACCTGAGCCACTTGTGGCAGCACGAAGGTCTTGGGCAGGTCGGCAGCCTCCAGCACCTCTCGCCGGGATGCACCGAAGATGACGTCAAGCACCAACTCACTCAGCATCGCAAAGTTATGGGGCGTGGCTGAGTCTAGACGCTTAAGCACACGCTGGGTCTTCTGCATCAGAGCTGTGTGCAGTGCTGCACAGCTGCGGCGGTCCACCAGCTGGGCGAGGTATTCGGGGTCCATCTGTACTTGTCGCCTAACCGACGCGCAACCGATGCTCCATAACTGTCCAATCAGCGCAAGGCACTGGTCCATAAAGGCGCCTCGCATTGCGACTGCTGCACGCAGCTGGTTGCCGGCCCCGATGTGCACAGATCACACTCCACAGTCAGATGCGCTGCCATAGCGACATCATGCCACGGCTGTCAGGTGGGCGTTTGGTTCTTGGTCAGCCTGACCCTGCCGCCTAGCTGCCTATGTTGCCTGTTCTAGAACCCCTTTATAGCCTTGCTTCCTGTCCCCGTTTCTGAGGTGTGACTAGCCTGGCCTCCTGGCCTGCTTTGTCTCGTCTTGAACATTCTCAGCATGCCTTCTTCGTTAGTGTCGCATCGCTGCTGCTTTCTTTGCTCAGGGTAGGTCACGGCGGTACAATCCCCATCCAGTATCCTGTGTTGGCTTCCCACGTTTAGGTATCCATCTGCATCTCATACATATGGTGTCACATCTAACGGCCATCCATAACTGAAAGATAAGATGCCGAAGTTCAATAGCAAACCGGTCCTGGCCACTCAGACGCAGGGCGAAAATTCAGGCCAAAGGCCTGCTAGCTTCATAGCAACCATAGCGAGCTGGGTGTCGTAAGCGCTTCCACACGCATGCTTGTCTGCTGTGCATGGGGCCATATCAATTTCTGCCTTCCTGCTCAGCCCACCTGCTGTACAGTTGGTCAGGTCGGTGAGGTCGCTACGTCACGCGTCGCTGTGTCCGGAAGGACCTGCTTGCACGTCAAATCGTCACGTCCGATCAAAAGCTCATCAAGCATTCGTCGTTCAGACTGTTTGCCCTGGTGCTGTAGATATGAACGTGGCAGGTCGACCTTCTGCTCTGATGCTGGCTGTAGACCTTGAACGTGCGAGGCGTGACGGCTGCAGACCTCCAAGCCAGCTTGTACGCACCTGTTGGCGAGATCAGATTGTTTGCTCCAGCGAGTACTGATAAAGCTCGTAAGTCCGGGATGGGTAACTTGTCGGGACGAATCCTGTGAGTCACACCAAAAGGAGCGGATTGAACAACTGCACAGCCGGCGTGAGGGCAGTGGCTCCGCAGCCCCCACACTCTGTCACTAGCACCAGTCGGTCGCACGCTCGCTATGCTCGAAAATAGTGTAGCTCGATGTTGCCGATGGCCAAGGGATGCGGCCTTGAAGAATTCAAGACCAGATTCACAACTGGAGGGGGGGGTGATGTTGTACATCCTAGCAAGGAGTTGGCATTTCCAACCACAATATATTTTCAACCACAATCCAAGGCTTCTGGAGCTCCTCGGCAGTTATCCAAAACCACTTCCACCTGTTCACATCGGCCTTGTGGAAGCTTAGGACGAGGCAGTGCAGTGCAGTGCAGTGCCGTCGTCTTGCAGGGAGCGCATAGGCCAGGCCAGAGGCAGTTGGAAGGCGGCGCATACCTTGGAAGTGAAGTTGACCAAGGCAAGCTATTCAACCATGAGGTAATTGTCCATAAGTCATTGCGAAGTGGGTAGGCCGAGTCATTTGTGGCAGAGGATCCCCAGCCCGATGCAAACGCATTGTATGCTATATATGACGTATAGGTCCTGGGCAAGCCCAGCAAGAGACAAGGGAGTATGCTTTTACTCGTCAGTGTTGCTGACCATGCCATCTCATCATCAAAGGGCCTGCCTGCTGCTCACCATCGCCTTTCATGCATAAATGCACAATGCCTGGCATGAATTTTGAATGCACAATCTGCCTCCGCGAGGCGAAGCCCACTCCTTATGCCTGGTTGTTTCAAAATGACACGATTATGCAGTAAGCCCAAGTTTATCTTGAGACCTGGGGTGGAGGACTGGAAGTGGGACTTGATAAACTTAGTCTTACTGTATAATCGTGTCATTACTGAAACAACCATGTATGTATGCCTGGGAATGTGTCATGTGGTCTACAAGGCGCCATAAAAAGGTGATTGATTCAAAACAACCAGTCATAATCAGGAACGATGTTATAATCCTTTCAAGAGGTCGTGTGCATGTTTGTGTAACGTTCAGCAAACCATGCCTGTACGGTTACCATGTGTGGTACCTGAAGGATCTCTACACAATTTCTATACTAATTACCTGCTAAAGTGCAGTCGAGAAATTCTCAACACCGTCGAGGAGTAGTTGGGCAGAGGATGTACGTCCATGTTTTTCGTTATACAATCCATACTTCCGTCTCATCCTTTAGTCTGGGCTGATATCAGCCAGAAACACATCAGGTAAGCACACCTCTGACAACCTGTCAACGCCTTCCTGTCCCTCTCAAAATACTAATGCAGTTCTCTCCAAAAGTGTAACAAGGGTGACGTTATTGTCTCGCAAGGAAAAGCATGCTCACACGTCATGGCAGTTGCTCAAACCTGATGCTTTGGTTGTGTCAGCACTGGCGAGCCTACCCAGTTTTAGTCCAGCCTGTGACCTGGCATACTGGCCCCATAACACAGGCAAGCACCTCAACACCTGCCTGAACCCTACGCCCAACCACACGCCATTGATCAGTTTACGTTGATGCCAACAACACAGGCACGCCAGCCTGTCACAAGTGACGTGGGTGTACTGATGAGAAAGGGCAACCGTGCGCTTGTGAGCCGAGCCAGCTCGCAGACAGGCCCAGCATCTACACTACACACAGAAGCCACTCAGTGACTGGTAAAACACGACCAAAAAAAAGATGTTTGCCAGTTTCGGGACAATTCCTGCCAAGCGGGTGTGTGAACCATTATGACCGGCCAGTACCTCAGAACTCAGTAATATACGTCGCCATCCACCGAAATTATTCATTCCATACCGTGGTAGAACACTACTCACATCCTGTCAGTGTACCACTTTGAAGCCGACAGAGTGGAACTGGATACCTCACAGGAATTGTCCCAGAACTGGTAAACTTCTTTTTTTGGGTCGTGTTTTACCAATGGCTCGAGTTAGCGACAATCATGAAGGCATGCTCAAAATCCATGTCGATGTGCGCAATGGGCATATATGAGCCGCAAATCAGGACAAATGATATGGAAGCCAATCGTGTTAAGCCCATGCCCATGCCTGAGTGCCTGTTCAACATCGATGCGCGCATGAGCACATGATGTACCGCAGCTTGGCCCATGTCTGCGTGCCAGACTGAAGCCGCAAATGCAGACTAGGCCAGTCAGCCTTTCAAGGCAGGCGACCAGGGTAACGAATTGCGGCACATTGACTGCTATTGCCCACCTGCCATCGTTTGCATGTTTTGAAGCGGTGCTTTGCACAAATCTGCAGATGCCATGCAATGCTTCGGATACAAGTCCAACAATGGAGAACCTAGAAACTGAGCCAAAGTGTGGCCAATGAGGCTCTACCAAGCCACAAAAACCCCTGGCATCACCATGCCAGCACTGGCTAGGCTGCTGCTTAGGTTTAGTGTAGCCTTCCAGACGCAAGCAGTCAGGCACCAACTGCCCCGGCTTGGCGTGGATGCATGCATGCATGCATGCTTGCTTGCATGACCTGCAGACACGTTCACTGTCACCATGCCTGTCTTTCCAAGCTATCCCCTGTTGCTCGCTCCCCAGCTGCGTCCTCCTGCTGCCTGTTGAGCTCCATGCTGCATGACTTGGGCGGTGAGCGCATACTACTACACTAGCGCCGTCACCACTGCAATTGCCAACGCGGCTCGTAGCGCTTAGACCGGACGGCCCAGACAGCACGTGGCTATGGGCATGGACAATAGTAGGTCGGCTGACTATATATGTCAGACGCCCCAATGCTCCTTAGCCGTACTTGTACAGTTACTGCTGCTGCTGCTGTTGTTGCTGTTGTCTTGTACTCTCCATGTTGAAGCACCGTGTCAATGAACAGATGGTGCCCCATGCAGCGCATCAGTAGACGCTGTCTTCGGGCCACTCATCATCTTCAACCTCCAGGGGGTCCTCCACATCATCCTCAGCAAGACGGAAGATCTGCATGACACGTCACGTGATTCAGGGTCAGATGGCGGTTGCTAGATGCTACATGGGTGGTCGTCGTACACACGATTCTCAGCCAGACAGACTATCTGCACGCCACATGATTGTTTACTGGGTATTGGGTATTGTGTAGTGTTGGGTAAATGCATGGCATTTCGTTAGCTGGTGCCCGCGTCAGTGACTGGCGGCCGCCAGACTTTGTGTGTTGGGCGCCAGTTTGCCCGGCCAATTCCGCCAGTTGGACGCCAGGCCCATGTCCAGCGTGTATCCAGCCTAGTGCCCGGGGTGTGTCACGTGGGCTACAACACCACGGAGTTTCCGCGGCGCCCACCGGTAATCCGTACACAACCACCTTGAAAGACATGTCCAAGGCCAGGTCAGCCCGTAACCAAGTCCACAAATGAACGTCCATAAGACAAGTAAGACTGGCAGTCAGACTGACACTGCAACTCCAAAGCCTCTTTTGAATGCCAGGCGACTTCGCAGCCCCTTCCGAATGCCATGCAACTCCGCAGCCTCTTTGAAATGCACAGGGCTTGCTGCAAGACAGGTCGTCGACTGGGAGTGGGTCTAAGATCACGGAAGGCTAACGAGGCCAATAGCCTGCCCGGGCAAGATAACAACACACAGACCAGTCAGGTGCAGCTTCACAGCTTTCTAGCACGTTCAGTTGTCACAACGTTTCACCGCCTGTGCTGTTGGTGCTCGGACGCTGATGATTGCATTGTAAGGTCGAGAGAGTGTCGGTTATGAGTTCGCCCCAGTCGTGGGCTCGCGGCCGGCCGGCGCCAGGTTTGCCAGCTTGCGCGCCAGGCCCGGAGGCTTTTGGCACCAGGCCCGCGCCAGTCGCAAAAAAATAGCAAAAGCACTCATGAGCTGTCACGTGTTTGGGCATTGGGTGTCACGGTGGGTACCAGAAGTTCCACAACCAAGGCGTGGGGTGTCACAATTGGGCACTGGATGCCACACGCCAGATGGGGGCATCTGGAGTGCATGCCTCGCAGTGGACATGGGTGTTCGAGATATCATTTCGACCAGTTTCAACTTGTCGTTCGAATACTGGTCTGCGCTCGACATAAAAACGGCCAGCAAAATGACTTCTGAGGACATGATGCAGCTAATAATATGACCAATTACGGCCTCAAATGCTTTGGCTTGTGGCCTGCCTTCAAATGGTCTTCTCTTGCTCTTCCTTCACACAATCACAGGTCCACCAGCTTGCAAGCAAAGCCATTGAACGCATCAACACCAATGCTTGTACCCCCCCTTGTGATAGTATTGTTGTGTGAGAAGGCATGATTTCGTTGATACAATCCAGGTCTATATATATCAACACCAATGCTTGTACCGTGTCGTGTCCCCCTTTGTGATAGAAGTATTGCGTGAGAAGACAGGATTTCGATAACACCACTCACTTTTATTGACGGTCACACATGCCCGAGGAACTCTGCCCTCTACCCTTCCTCCTCCACTCTCACCTCCACCAGTCTCGCATGCAGGTCCGTGTGGCGCATCTTGCACTCCTCGAAACTGAACCAGTTGCGGCCGTACTTCCCGGTCACTACGGACCCGGACCACTCGGGGAGCGTGGCCTCCACACCACACGACCTGGGCACGGGGTTGTCATCATCATCACAAGGCTTGTTATGGTTTAAGCCATGGTAGTGCAGCTAGACACAGTATCTCATCTCACACAGTGCCTCACTTGAACGAAGGTAAGATGATCATCAGAAGGACAGAGTACATGTTTGAGAATTACACGTGGCTGTGCATGTGTGTGTCAAGTTGGCCTGGAGCCTAGGTGTGGCTGTTTTAGAGGACTGCTCAGCGAGGGCAGGGAGGACACTACTGGCCACCACTAAACCCTGGGGTGACAGTGCAGCATGAGGAGCATCACGTTAGGGGCATTGTTGTTGTTACTGCAAGTAAGACTATCTAGGAATCAATTCAGGGCTTGCCCCTGTGATGCACATCTTTCACATTGTAGTCTGCATCAAAGAGTGTCACATGCCTGTTACTGTTACTTGCTGTTACTGGTCTTGTTGTCGATTCCGGTGCTCACTTGTAATATGCCGCTTTGACGTCGTAGTCTGCATCAAATAGCGACGATGATGTGGCGGCGGGGGTGGTGGGCAGGAGGATGAGATTGCCCAACTTGCCGTGCCAGAACATGCGCTGGACCTCAAACCTGCGATACATAAAGCAGCAAGAGAGACTAAACGCCACAAAGCAGATGGAGAAGAGTGCGAGCCCAAGCAGGCAAGAGCCCAAGCAGGCATGAGCCCGAGCAGGCAAGAGACGGAGCACGTGCACGCGCACATGACAAGTCTGATTGACCCACTGGTACTGCCAGGCTTATTGACCCACTGGTACTGCCAGGCTTATTGACCCACTGGTACTGCCAGGCTTATTGACCCACCAGTATTTGACGCCGTCCCCGCCCGGGGATCGCCTACGGGACGCCGCCCGCCCCGCTGTTCCCGTCCCCACGCCCGTCCCCGCCCCGCTCCCGCCCAGCACAACCCCGCTCCCGCTCCCGCTGCTGTTGGTGTTGCTGCTGCCTGCACTCGTGCTTTTGCCTCGGCTCTTGGCCCTGCCACTGCTGCTATGGCTGCTGATGGGGACGCTATCTGTACTGTTGCTGCTGTTGCTGCTGGTGTTGGTACTGGTGGTATTGGTAGTAGCGGTGTTGGCGCTGGTGGTAGTGGCAGTGCCTAACTTCACACGGCGCCACTGAGAGCCATCGGGTGGTGCAGCGGGAACTATCTGCACATGCAGCAACAGAAACAAAAATGTCAAGTGGGAAATGTCAAGTGGGAAATGTCAAGTGGGAAATGTCAAGTGGGAAATGTCAACTGGGAGCCTGGACTTCGTAGTCCGAAAACGCCTTTGTCAACACTTTGGGAAGACTTGACATGGAGCTCAAGAGGGGCAGGTGCTGCGCCTAGTCGCATCCAAATGCTAAACAAGGTATAGAGGTCATGATCTGTTGGAGCCTAGCAGACTACAGAGCGCAATGGAAGACAAAGAAATCATTGAAGAAACAGCCTGCAAGCCATGCCCAAGACGAAGAAGAGCACCGTACAAAGGCTGATCAAGAAGGTGAAAGCCAGACTATGATGACCCATAAGTGATATCACACCTTTTCTACGTGCAGTTCTGCAAAGTTGACCTCCGGTGCAGCTGACACGGCGCCTCCCTCGGCCCTCAGCAGCACGTGTGCCAGCGTGCGCCTGGGGGCTGTGCCTATCAAGTCCTTGTGGTGGAGGCGCGCCCTGTGCGTGTGTGAGAAGGTGTGAGAAAGTGTGAAAATGTGTGTGTGCGTTTGGGAGCCGTGCCTGTCAAATCCTTGTGGTGAAGCCGAGCCCGAGAGTGTGTATGTGTGTACCAGAAAATGTGAGAAAGTGTCAAGTTTGTTTGTCGAAGGTAAGGAGCTGAAGGGGTGACTGTCAACCAGTGTTGATGATGGCCCCCTTTTTCGTGGGATGTCAACCCCTTCCCGCTGTCGTTTTCCTGTCAAGTTTACAAACTACCTGCCCGTGCAGTGTACTGAGAAGATTGTAGACCGTGGACAATGAGAGCCCCGTCTGAAAGCTGCCTTTTCCTGCTGTGTAAGCAGCAGTGCAGCACAGATTTCCTGCAAGTGTTTCTGCTTATCTTTCCCTCTCCTTGTTAATGGCCCACCATCATCTTACCCACACTTGCGCATGCACTACAGCTGCGTTGATTCAACAGTTTCCTTGATGAGCACCCAGAGCCCTACCTGAAAGCCGCCTTTTCCTGTTGTGACAGCAGCAGCACGGCAAATATCTCTTGAAGATGTTCTTGTTCCTCTTTGTCCCGCTTGATGATCGCCCCCGCCACGGCCTGCCACCGCTTGGCCGCCACCCCGGCGTCACAACACAGCTCGAGGTACAGCTGAAGCGTTTCTGCCGCCTGTGGGTCACGTGGAACATGATCATCACCGTCATCACGTGGAGTCATCACGTGGGTGGGCAGGGAAGAAATGAGAAGCACACAGGGGAAGGTGTGGTGAAGCAAAGCAACCAGACAGGGAGAAGATGACAGCACGTGGGCGACCATTGTACCACTACCCTGGGTTGGTTCATTAGCTTGTGCATGATTCAATGTGAGCAGCAACACTTTTCTTGCCAGGTTCTGCAGCAGCCAGGTTCTCCATGTCCTGAATCTGCTAATTATAAAGATAGTAGATAACAATAACAATAATAATGATAATAATATTATTAATACTATTAATAATACTATTAAGTAATAATACTACTAACAATACTACTAATAATACTAATAACAATAATAACAATAACTACCTGCAGGAAGCGAGTGCGGTACTCCATGTCCTGAATCTGCTGGAAGAAGTCCAAGGTGGAGGGCACCCACAGGTCCTCGGTGAAGAGACTCATGTGCCGAGCCTGCGTAACGGAAAAAACGTAAAACAAACATCAAGCATGTGCAATCCTACAAACAGGTCGCTTGACAAGAAGCATCATTGCACCATGCCTGTATGGCTTGACGCGTTGTCAGAAACGTACAGCAAGGCAGGCTACCCAATGGAACAACCAACGAACCAGCCACCGAACTAACTGACTTGCCTGTCTCTCCAGCAATCTGACCGCTCCATGTGTGTGCACGGGCGATTCAGGCCCACCATCATCGTAGGACGCCACTATGCCCCCGTGACCGTCACTGCTGAGTAGTTGGTGGGGCACGGAGCGGGCGGGGCTGGAGAGGGTGGTGGCATGGGGGTCACCGGGATTGACCTACACATGACGGCATGGGTAGTGTGTCACGTGATAGTTGCAATAGGCTCATCACGTCACATGAGCTAATGGCATGTCACATGGGTAGTGTGCATCATGAAAGTATAGAATCCTTGCATACAGCGTCATTGGTGAATCTAATCATTATGGGAATACAGCTTTGAATAACGCACCATGTCAAAGACTGCTTGACATGGCCTGACCTGCCCACACATGCGTAAACATGTAAATCCTCCAGTGGTAGCACAAGATGAAGCGGTGCCCCTGAAATGCCAAGTTCCTCACACACACTGCAACAAAACGGATGTGAAAACGGATCTGGTTCTGAGCACGTACCTCGAACCTGCACTGTTTTAGCTGCAGCAGCGTGCGAGCGTAGTCCAGTGCGCAGCCTATGGTGGCAGCCACTAGCGCTGGGTCTTGACGCTGACGGCTAAAGTACTCTAGAACTGACATGTGCTGGACCTGCATGGGCGCATGAGAGGGCAGACATGACATGTGCTTGGTCTGCATGGGCGCATGAGAGGGCAGAAATGTCATGCCCTGGACCTGCATGGGCGCATGAGAGGGCAGACATGACATGTGCTGGACCTGCATGGGTGCATGAGAGGGCAGAATTGGCACCTGATCAATGCGCCCACACTATCTCACACTCTCTCTCACACACAGCCTCACCTCAGGATGCACCACCACCGCCAGTGAGCGCATGTGGTCAAACACGCGGTGGAAGGCCGCCCGTCCCAGTATGTCCTCCATTTCACACCAGGCGGTAGCGTAGTTATGACGCTGGGAGGGCTCAAGAACCTGTCATGATGGTCGGTAGTGATAAGTTATTAGGTGACGTTACTTGCACCCATGCACACCCCAGTGCATCTTTTGTACACAAGGCCGGGTGGGGGTCAGTGTCGTCATGGCTGCCCGTGAACCCCAGGCATCCATCCTCTTCGCTTCCTTTCTATATCACACAGCAAACCACAAGAAGCAGTTGTACGAAAAGGAATACAGAATCCTTAACAACAACATGACCGCATTTTTCATGTGACTGAATATTAGTTACTTCTGGTACATCAGCCTGTAGTTTGTCCACCATGCTCATTTCCATGTATGCCTATTCAAGTGTGCTAGCCATCTGACTGCCTGCTACTGCCCATGTGACTGCCTGGCACTGCCCATGTGACTGCCCATGTTACTGCTTATGTGGCTGCTCATGTGGCTGCGTGTTGCTGCCCATGTGACTGCCTGCTACTGCCCATGTGACTGCCTGGCACTGCCCATGTGACTGTCCATGTGACTGCCCGTGCGACTGCACGTGGACTGTCCATGTGTCTGCCCATGAGACTGCACGTGGACTGCCTGTCACTCACCTCGAGTACATCCGCCTTGAGTTTGTCCACCATGCTCAGGTCCATGCCTCGACTGTTGATGGTTGAAAAGATGCGGAAGGAAGCTGCCTCGTCACGTGCTGTCATCAGCACCAGATGACAGTTACGTAAAACCTGCAAACCGCATCACATGCGCAGGTCATTGGCGGCCCGGCTTCACGAATCAGGCCTCATGGGGCATCACACCATGCATCACACGGCATCACACTTACGTGAAACATGAAGTCCTGTAGGTTGAGGCCCTGGTCCATGGCGGTTGAGAGCATGCTGCGCATGTAGGCTGCGTTCTCAAACTGCAAGTGGCGACGGCAGTGAATTCGGTTGAAAGTCAGTTGCGTGTCAAGTTTGGAACGTGGTAGTTATGGCAGGTTGAGTTGGTTGGCTGTTTCATGGCAGTTGCGGCATTTGAAGACCAGCTGGGAGGAAAGGAAAGTGTGACTGGACCAACTCAAGTATTCCAGAGCAGTGCATTTTGTTGTGCCGGGCTCCATTGCAACAATGTGGCGGCTGCCGGTGTGACGATGTTGAATTTTAGTAGTATGTACACTCCACACTAGCTCCGAATTGGGGTACTTGTGCCCTCCTCATACCAGCGGAGCACCACCAGTGCTGAGCCTCACAAGCGTTCAAATACGATGTTGATGACAGGTACACAAATGCCTTGTAAACATGACAGGCGCCACGATCAACCCCCTTAAAGCAAAGCATACGCCACTGTCATATTATATATGCCCTTTCAACCCCCTTAAAGCAAAGCATACGCCACTGTCATATTATATATGCCCTTTCAACCCCCTTAAAGCAAAGCATACGCCACTGTCATATTATATATGCCCTTTCAACCCCCTTAAAGCAAAGCATACGCCACTGTCATATTATATATGCCCTTTCAACCCCCTTAAAGCAAAGCATACGCCACTGTCATATTATATATG
>QAXH01005573.1:8124-53907 GCA_004335635.1 Chloromonas sp. AAM2
CCCAATGAAGCGCTGCGG
The DNA here is from genome assembly GCA_004335635.1 of Chloromonas sp. AAM2. Classification (NCBI taxonomy): domain Eukaryota; kingdom Viridiplantae; phylum Chlorophyta; class Chlorophyceae; order Chlamydomonadales; family Chlamydomonadaceae; genus Chloromonas; species Chloromonas sp. AAM2. The sequence continues at coordinate 8,143 of QAXH01005573.1, forward strand.
CTGTCTCAGTCGGGGGGTGGAGGGCTTGGCTACCTCCCCAAGGAGGCGGGTGGCCATCAGAGGAGCAGGCGGCCGAGCCATTCCTGCGGCCTGTGGCCGAGCCATATAAATTCGGGGTCAAATCGCCACTACTGTTCAGCAGAGCATGTATATACAAAGCCCGTCATGGGAGGATGACATTGTGTTATGCCATAGATTGGTGCCACTAGCATGACTTCAGCATCAGGTATTAGCCGTTCAGGCTGCCTTTCAACAGCATATGAAACAAGTTTAGCACGCACATGCCAATTCATCTTGTCCGTTTTCCAAAACATCATGCTATCAACATGATGGAAGCCTGCCCTAAATCAATAACTAACGACAACCAACATTTGCGCAAAGCTCCTTATCAAACAGCACACACACCACCTGTCATATAGGGATTGGCCATATCCCAGATCCCATGAACCATGTTGTCTCTTTGCCATTACGCAGTGCGCCCGGCAATCTCACACATCTAACAATCAACAGTTCTCACCTATCAATACGGGATGAGTGCAACGCTGCAAGTGTCCACACAACAACGAACTGCGGCTCAGGCAAACAAGCACTTCAGCATTGGGCCGCACTGGCTGATCAGACATCCGAGCAGACATGCCCTGCCTCGATGATACCAACCTTCCAACCTTACGCACAGAGATAGGCACAGGCAAAAACCATTGTGCGTAATACACCGCCAAACAGGCCACATACCACGTACAAACCACGCAGGGCAATACAACACGGAACTGGGATACCCTGGAGCAGTCGTTGAAGGGTACTGATGTGGATACTTGTGCCACCTGCCATCTCTGCTGCCCGGTCCGGCCCGATCACTTTGATGCCAACAACTCGTCGCAGTGGACAATCAGCGAGCAAAAGACATCACTTTGGTCTACCAGCTGTCCCAGGCTTGGTGAATAACATTGTGCTCAATGTGCCACTCTTGGCTGTGCAGATTTGATAATAACACTTGAAGATAGAGATTAGTCGGTCACTTGCGTTTCATATGGTATTGTAGCGGCAGCGTGGCAAATATTGCTAATTGCCCAGCTGCAAACCATATGTGCCCCTATTCCCAAATTCAAACACCATGTGCCACAGTGAAGTGAGCATCCCACCATCAAACATGTGCTCATGAAGCCACAGACGGCCTTTGTGCAACCCCACGTTTCCCACTGCCTTGTCTGAAGCGCCTAGCCCAACTCCTCAAACCCACAGGCATGGCTACACATGGAGCCTGGAAATCCTTTGGCAACACCCAAGAGTCGCAGCTTTGCACAACAGCTTGAATCATCGCAAACACATGCCATACGTAACTTTTCTGATCTAACACTGGCAGCCCGCAGTTGCTTGCCCATGGCTGATGGCATCCAACATGAATTACCATGACAGCACGTTAGCTCACAATCGCACAATAACATGAGTTTCCAAGATTTGTTGCACTTGAAGCCTTCAAGATCGCCAGATGCCCAGTTGGATTCAACAAGGGCAGGCCTCAACTGCTCATTCCCACCAGACGCCAGATTAACAGACGCCAGATCATCCTGTTAATCTGGCCAAACCCACAATGCGCTTGAATTGGTCCTCAATCTCCTTGGCATGCCATGGCAAACACACATGGCAGGTATGCCATACGATTGTGGGAGAGGCAGACACCAGCCCGCACTTGTCTTAAGCGGAAAAGCCGCCTCAAGCTACCGGCCATTGCCTCACCAGTTGTGGTGGGCAGAGTATTATGGCTAACAATTGTTGAGCCACAATGCAATGAATGTTGGAAGACTCCCAAGCAAACGAATCACCAGCTCAACGTTCGCTGTCAGTCAAAGCTATCCAAGTGCAGGCTGTGCAAGGCTCGGTGCCGTGCGCACGTTGCGCTGATTGCTCAGAGGGTATTCTGGAGAGCTCGCTGGCTCCGCCGGTACCAGACAACGCCTGACAGCCACAGGAGCCTTGCAAGCGGTGCCAAACACGGTCATGTTTGCAAACGCCTTTAGTTGGGTTCCCTAAGCACCCCGGGTCATGTTGCTCCACAAGACCCAATTATGTGGGCTTGGAAGAACACTCACTGGTAGATCTGAAATTGAATGCACGACGCCAAAGAGCAGTGAATCGCCAAAGTGGAGCATCAGTGGAGTGTTGAACATGCCCGCTCCACATGACCGATCCATATGCTGAAGCTAGCATTGCAGAATGACGCTTCCGCGATGCTCCACACACTGAACCTTTGCTTCCGGGAGCAATCCATCCATGAGCTGCACGAGCTGCGCGTCATGTGGGCTGCCATCATGTCTTGGTCTGCGATTGACCTCCGGTAAGCTTCCAATCGTACGCACAATGATAACGAACTGTGATCATCCTTGCAGCATGTCGTGCCGCATGCTCAGCAAATATCAACACAATGGCCACTACACAGCTTGCACAATGGCCACCACCCGTAGCTGGTGTTATTGACGGCAGGAGGTTCCAGCCCCACCAGATCATGCACAAACCCCGCTACTGCTGCCACCCCCACCCCCAGCCCCAGCCCCAGCAGCATTACCATTACCACTGGGGCTGCAGCATGCAACTATCCACGGGTGCTGCAGCAGCTGGTCAGCAGAGGCACGTGCCTCGGGGTCTCGAACCAGAGCTGCTGACAGAAACGCCTTGGCCCCCACGCTGAGGCTGGCGGGGTAGGCAATGTCGCGTGACCTGATGGCATCGATGATCTTGGCTGCTGAGGAGGCGGCGAAGGGTGCCTTGCCTGTGAGCAGCTCGTAGCTCATCACCCCCATGGACCACACGTCAACCTGGGCACACAGCAATCAATCACCACCATTTTAATGCACCATCCCATCCTCTGTGTTGCCCAGCGGCCTGCTCCCAACTGACGCACGTTTCAATCGCTGTGCAGAGAAACAGCCGTGACAGATGAGAAGCTTCTGCTGCCTGCTTTAGAAACACAACACACACAACACAACGTACCTTGCAGCCGTAAGTTGGCACGTTGGCTTCGCCCTTGAAGTCAAAGGGGCCTTTCTTCAGCGGGCAGTCCAGTACCTCCGGTGCAAAGTAACCAAAGGTGCCCAGCCGGGTGTTGGCCTGCTCAAACTTCTGGTCGATGGCCAGGCCAAAGTCGCACAGCTTGACAAGACCCTGAAGGGAACGCAGAACACAGACCCGCATTGCAGCACCACTGTACAGAGTACGTGGTCAAGCTGCTGACAAACTGACTATTTCATTGCTCTTCTGAACATCCCCAAGCTGAGTTCGCCTGTGAGCCGTCACTTGCTCTACGGCTAGGTGAGAAGCTGTGGCCTGTGATGAGATTGTGCTAGGCACGAGGGCGTCAGTGGATCATTGGCACCCTGTTGCGCACAGCCAAGCCCAACTGGCTGCCTTGCCCACCTGTGCATCCAGCAAGACGTTCTCCAGCTTGATGTCTCTGTGCAGCCAGCTGTGGCTGTGCAGGAAGGCCAGGCTGGACAGCAGCGGCCGGATGATGTGGCGTACCGCCTCCACCTCCGGCAGCTTCCCGCCCCGCGCCACCAGCAACTCATACAGGTTACCGTGCGGGGCCCACTCCAGCGCAAGGTACACGTACTTGCTGTCCTTCCAGGCCGCGTACAGGGACAGGATGTGGGGGTGGAGGATGCGGATGTGGAGGCAGATTTCTCGGGCAAGCTGCAACGCGGGAAATCCCAGGTGAAGCACACATTCGTTGGGTGCACAAAGTTGGGCGGCAATCACGCTGCCTGTGAGGCAGGGTTACAACCCTAAATAGCCAGACGGAAGCTGTCACCAAAGCTGAATTCCACTTGTGGTTACGTATGTAGAAAAGCTTGCGTCCTTGCAATTTGCCCTGCCGTGCCACACATTACCATGACACAATCTAAACACAGGTTGCTGTGCAAGCGGCGGTTGCGGCTGTTGTGGGGCAGGGCGTCAGGGCGAGGCCACTGAGATAGATAGGCATAGGCAGCCCCAGATAGGTAGAATGGATGCTGTCACTAGTAATCCCTGCTCATCTAAACCTGGCAACGCTTGCATGCTTACAACTCACCTTCTTTGTATGCCAACACGGCCACATTCATGGTGTCCAGCTTACTACTACTTACGACGCATTCAGTAAATTAGTCAGTCCAGAACCGTTTTCTAAGCAGTTTTGTGCACTGGCCTCACCTGGAACCTTTCCATTTCGTGCAGCCTGCTGCGTTTGTAGATCTTGAGCGCCACATGTCTGCCGGACCTCTTGTGCTGCGCATGGCAGATGACGCTGAGCGCCCCTTCATAGAGCTTGCGCTGCAGCACAAAGTCGTCCACGCTCCACTGCTGCGCCGCTATATCCTCTGGGCAGTGGCCGGCCACAGCAATGGTCTTGGTGGACTCATGCGAGGCGGCCGCAGGCAGGCGGAGTGCAGACGGAGGGGCCGGCACCTCAGCTAGCCTGTAGCGCAGTCAGTGCATCAACAGCTGGCCCATGAACGTAGTGCATTGGTGCATCAGGCGCATGCATGGCTCGCAACAGCTCAGCCGCACTGGATTGATGGCAAGACTAGCAACGACTCAGTGAACATACACGGAGTTAATGTATTGATCCAACAAGTCACATGTGGCAAACGCCTCAAACATGGCCTCGTCAGGCACACTCAAGACAGTCAGACAATCAGCCATAGCCTTGGCGCAATTTAAGGCATTTCTAGCCTGGTGCACTGCAATCAATGCGCCGCGTACCGTTGGGTTGAGTTGGATATCACTGCGCTGCACGTGCTGGGTACCGCCACGCGTTTGGGTATGTCAGGCCCATCCACTTGTGACGTCACTGTCATGCTGGTCACTGCCGATGCCAGGTAATTTTCTAACCCCTCCGAATCAGGCCTGCTCTGCCACCTGCTGCCTGCGCCGACCCCGTCTTGCTCGCCGGGCGTCCCTGTCCCTCCACCAATACCTGTGGAAGCCTGGTCCCCCGCTACACTGCCGCTGGCAGCTGCTGCGTTCTGGCATCCTGCACACTTCAGCGAAAACTGTGTCGAGGAAGCTGGTTGGTGCTGCAATTGCGGCTGGGAGGGCTGCGCTTCGCCGACTGAACGAAGGGTGGGGCTCGGCGCCGGCTGAACAGCAGCTGCCATTGACAACATGCCTAACGGTGGCTGAGCCAAGGAGTCTCGAGTGACCAGCGGGGAAATGGCGACACTGGCTGCAGGCCCTGGGGTGCCACTGCTGAGGGAGCCTTCATGCAAGCTGCGGGCATTCTCCGCTGACACCATAGCCTTGGCTAGGCCTTTTGACTCTACCTCGCCCTCCGTGCTTTTCCCCGCAGGGCTGTCCGCTGGCTGATGCTTGATCTTTGGCAGGGTTGATGAGACGGTGGGAGAGGTGCGGTGAGCGGTTGTGGTAGTGATGGCAAAGGTGAGGCCCGGGGGAGGTGCAATGCCAACCGGCACGCCATCGCTGTTGGGCTCTGGGGGTGGTGTGGTGGTGGTCGTGCCTGGTGCTGCCTCTGGGTCTGCCTGGGCGTCGTTGAGCCAGTTCTTGATGAAGTGCATCTTACGGTGGCCACGGTGTGCCCGTGCAACGCCCTCACTCAAGGTGGAATGCGTGCCCAGTGCAGCTACAGCCACGGCACACCAAGTAAGGATGCAGTCAGTGTGGAGTGGCTACAGGGTACTGTTGTGTGGCAAACAAATTGATGACGTAAGCGCTGGACAAGGAATGCACGTGGCACAGCACAAGATTGCATGTGGGAAACCCCACGTTTCTGCTCATGAGGGCAAATCACAGGACTGGCCCAAACCTACTTGCTTCTTACTAGTACCATCGGGTAAGTGTGTGACATGCTGTTTGGTCGGAAAGTGAAGCGGCACCCATGATATGTTATCGATTCAACAATCTGCCAGCTGCCGAACCCAAAACAGTTACTCCCTGTACCTGCTGTGAGCTTAGGCTGCGTCTCAGCATCAGGCTCCATTGTGCGTACTGCTTTTTTTGCGGATGTTTCCGCTGCCACGGGTTCTGGCCTGCCATCCAGGCTGTGTATTTCAAAGGACGGGTCCACGACTACCTGGGCTTGCTGCTGCAGGCTGCTGCTGTACGGGGACAGGCCTGAGGCAGGCAGCGCCATGCGAGGCAGCAGTCCGGCTGCTGTTTGTGCTGCGGCATTCCCAAAGAGCAAACTGCCTGTTTGGCCACCGCTGACAGCTGAAGAAGCCAAGGAGGCGGGCTCCTGTGGAACAAACACAACATGACGTGACATGACATGCTGGTTCACTGAACAGGAATTGCTCGGCTGGCAGGGAGGATGTTGAGTTGCTACCACAATTGACAGCAGAAAAGATGGGATGAGAGCCTTGATCACGATCAACGTAACAACGGAGGAGCAGCAGGGGTTTGCATGCTGGTCCACACACGCCCAGGCTGTTCGCGTTTCTGACCGTGCAAGCCACATTCCAGGGATGATGGGTGTACTGATGGACACATGCGCCTGGTCCCAACCCAATTACGCATGTCTTGGCCCCCCCCCCGCAACAGACAACGGTTAGGTCCATGCGCTCACCGACGGTGCTGCTGATATGAGTGCATCTCGCACGTCTGTGTAAGGCAGAAGGTCACGAGTGATAGAGTCCACGATGGTGTTCGCGCCAATTGCGGACACGTCTTGCGTGACAGCCACCTCGGTGGTGACTTGGCTGTCGCCATCAGGACCGGTAGCCTTCTTGCTCGGGCGTAGTTTTGCCCTAAAAATACGATTGGAACTGCACTGCGCTGGAAACTGCACTGAAATACTAAAGCCGGACGGCGCAAAACTCGTTGTGTTACCTGAGCTTCGTCCACCATTCTGGGCTTGGCATCGCGCTTTCCTTTAGGCCATCGCCATCTGGGAGCATGCCATACCGACAACACTTTTGTTGTGGCAGCGTTTTGTCAGGGCTGCAGTTCGCACAGTGCAGTCTACTGTCTGAACTGTTCGCGTATCTTTGTAACAACAACACCAACCTTGTCTGACAAATGACAAATGCTATTGGTTGGTTGAAGTCCGTTGTCAGGCTTTTCGTTGGCAAATCGGCCCATGCACAAGCAGGGTACGAAACCCATCCTATCATCAAGGAATCCCATGAATTGGCACCCATGTATGTATATATGCTGTATATACGCTCAGTTCATCACTGTTGGTGCCCTGCTGCCTGTAGCTACCCCTGTGGTGTGGGGTCGCCTCCTGGGTTAGCAAGGAATGCAAAGAGGTCTTGGACGCGCTGTCACGCTGTCATGCTTGGATCCAAGCGCGGATATGGGGAGCTAGCCAGGGTTTTTTTTTTTTTTTGGTATCCGGCATCCACACAGCTAACATGAGCAGGAGGGGTTGTGCAAGCTCCGTCGTCAGACTAAAAAGGAAAAGGAGTAAGTGGCATATCCTTACAAGGAGGGAGTGCACACCATGTAGCACGTCCAACGCAGATACCTGCAAAATTAAAGGGGAATCTGACCGTGTCAGCAAGAGGCCCTTGTGGCCATCACCCCACAGAACGCTTTCCGAAAGCATCCCGTTAGCCACAAAAATGGCATGAATTGAAATACTGTCAGGGTCAAGGTCAGTGTCAGAGCTAGTGAAATGGCAACCCTCACAATGTCAACTGTTGACAGGCACAAACCACTTTTCAAAAGCATTCCGTTAGCCAAGACAGTGTGACCAGCTGAATTTGTCAAAGGTCGAACTTATAACAATCACAACTTTGGTCATCCCCTCACAGGTTATGAGTCACAACTGGTCTTCAGCTACTACACTTCCTTCCTGCACAAAGAATCATCTCATACACGTCACATACACCCTGCTTCTCTGGCTGGTGTGGGAGTTCCGACACACGGAGTTCCGATTCTAACAATAATATTAGGTCAAATACGTGCGCTTGCAGCTGCAATGTTCAGTTGCAGGTAGCACACCTGTCACCTGGTTGGAAAACACTGCTTAAACTGGCCAGTTACGTGTGCGTTTTGCAAGGCCCTGAAACGTTTTTATGCCCCTGTGTAGGTACTGTTTGTGATTTTGTGGGTCTGCTGACAGTTGCTCAACTGGTGCATCACTGGAACCCATTATTGTACCAGGCAGAGCCAATCTGTTTACGGGCTTGTAAACCAGCCACCCAAACACTGGCAAACCTGGCATTACTGGCGCAGCACGTCGGCAACCCACGTGCATCCGGTCACACCAGGCACACCCACCGTAAATGACTCTCCACGCGGACATTCCTGCCAAGGGGCCCATGCGACGATTAAGCTCGCCCTGATGTTCACGCTCTGCAAGCCCACGCTTGATTTTCGCTCTGGGAGCTCATCAGATACGATGATTACACAGCTGTCTGAGCTCCAAATAATCGCATGGGCGCTGCCATGGAGGTCGCACATTCCTGAGCCCGCACAACGAAGAGCGTGGCATGTGAGGCGTGAACACCAAGGTGTCTTTTCGTGATACATTCTTGCGTTGAAAACTTACGAGGGTGGGGTTGAGGGCAGCAGTGGCCGCCAGCGACATGTGCACTTTGCCTACTTGAGTCACGCCTTGGCTGAACTGGCATTACTTACATAGACGGCATTGCACTCATCATTAGACCCTGCATATTTGGGCAGCCGTTGCAGCGCTAGCAGGTTCGCCTAATCTGAGTTCTGTGACATGACAGCTGGGCCGTTCTGATGTGCAAGGCAGAGCTTAACACAGGCAGATGCACTACACTCGAAAAAAAAGTTTGCCGGTTCTGGGACAGTGCCAACGTTGGTGATGGGTGTTGCAGTTGTAAAGTGTGCTTGTGTATAGTGTGGTTTGTGCGGTTGTTACAGTGTGTTGCATTGCCACTTCTGGGACAGCAAAGCAGGAGATAGGAACTACAGTGGCAACAGGCCATCCATGCCAGTGCAGTGAGATGCGTCCCCAGCCATCACAGTGACAATGTCACCGCCCTAGTGCCCTGCCTGTAGTGTCCGTAGGCAAGCGTGTGGATCCCATCATCCAACACATACCTCTTGCTGTCAAACGCAGACAGAGCCACCTTGGAAATGCTGATGGTGTTGAGCACATGCCTGGTAGATCGTATAGAATGCATCTGCACCGACATCCTGCCACTCTGCTCCAGGGAAGCCCTGTAGTCACGCATGGCGATGGAGGACGCCAAGGCAGCACGGGCCACGCCCTTGGCGCTCATGTGTTCTTCACGATGCTGGTGTTGCTGCTGCTCACCTACACCCTTGTCCACCGTGCATGTGTATGCGTACATCTTGGGTTTCAGCCCAACAAACTCGGCGATGGGCTTGGCATGGGTCTCATCCTTGAACTTGCCCGGCACTCAGGCGTTGCTGGGATCATGCATGGGGTGGGTAGGGGCATGTGAGCCCTTTGAGTGTGTAAGTTGCTGTGGCATTTCTGTTGGCAGGACGTCAGCCGGTTTGAGTTTCTTTGAGTTGACCCACCTTGTAATAAGTGTGCGACTGTGTCTCATAGTGAGCCCTAACCCGTTACCACTGTCGTCTACCAACATGTTGCACATCACCAGTCTCACACAACACTAGGCATGACTGGATCACCACACATCATCAACATTTCAGCAACACCCCACAGGAATTGTCCCAGAACTGGCAAACTTTTCTTTTATCAAAGCCAATGTAAAGTGGGTTTGATACCACATGGAACGATATCTCCAGAAGCACAGTTGTGTCCTGCCATGCCCAAATGAGACCATGGGGGTTTCCCTGACGATGGCACATCGCCGCAGTCGTGTTTGACTTCAGCGGGACTGCTCAGTCAATGACCTAGAAGGATAGTTTTACGTGAGGCAACGCCATGCACGTGATTTCCTTGAGATTTAGATGACATATGCCTGATACAAATCCAACAGCAGCCCAGAACACGACGCGGCCAGACTCCCCTTGACCCTTGAACACAGGTACAGGCCGGGTTGAGGTCTAGTTGCTAGGGTGCGGGTTAGGAGCAACTAGACCTCATCAACCCGTGGTCAACTAGGGACCCCCGGACGCAGGGGCCAGAGCCAGGCGACCAGCACTATGACGCACGCAAGGCTGCGGTCGAGGCTGCCTGGGCCGCCCTGAAGCCCAGGCTAGGCAATGGCTTTCTTGTCTACGTTTGCTTGGCCGGGCATGTCGCAAATTTGCAGCACCCACTGGGCTTTGTGTGCAGTGCGTGATTATGGCGTTCACCACCAACCTGAGGAGCCACAAGTGCTTTGTTGACTGGGTATCAGGAAGAGTGGCAGGGTCCAGCCGGTCGTGTGCTGCTCCATGTTCAAGACCTAGGACCGTTTCGTGGGACAAGCGCTCGAAATGCGGGCAGAAGCGCAATACCCTGCGGTACTTACATAAGAGTGGGACATGTCGCAGGGGCACGACTCAGTAGTGGGGGCGCTCCTCTTCCACCCAGAGCACGCCCACACCTACAAACCATTTGCACCCATCTTTGATTAGCCACCATCACACCACCGCCACCACCATTGTGGCCACCTCTCAACAAACTAGGGCTGTAACGGCAAGGTTACCTGAAAACGCACGTCTTCTTGAACTGACCGTGTCGACATTCCGAGGCAGGCGGTTGTCCGCTGGAGATACAAGTATGGCGATTACACCATCGTAAAAGCTGCTTGTCTGCTGTGCCTGCGCCTCTGCACATCGAAAGCCCGCACATCAACCTTCGCCATCGTTGACATCACACATCAAATCTTCACCATCGCTAACTGTATGCTGACCTACGTTCAAGCATGGCCGTGCCTCACCTTGGCGAGGGCGCGCTTGGCGGGCCCTGAACGCTTGAGGGCGTGCTAGCCATGCGGCTGTTCCACCTTGTGTACTCCAGCCGGATGCAGCATTGTTTGTTGAACAGCAGCGTGGCTGGAAGCGTCCAAGGGATGCTTACCTTCAGGAGTTTTCAGGTAAGACGTAACTTAGGTGGGATGCCCAGGTGGCTGGTCGGGTGCCTTGGGAAGCCCAAATTACAGCTACAAATTACAGCTAGCTTGCTATTACCTGGCGCACCGGGCCACTTGGGCCTGCCAGTTGATACGTCAAGAAGCTTACAGTGCACATACGTCTGCGCCCTTTCAACATGATCAGTAATTCTTTGAGCCATATGCTAGCCATAGTCATCACAACAGTGCACATGCCTACATTGCATGGCTCTACTGTGGTGCGATCTGCAGGGCTGTCCAACCCCATGCTGGCCCCTGACCACACGTGCATCAGCAACCCAACCCAGCAGGGCTTTGAAAGTGTCAGCCAGCAGACACAACCAGGGCGATCAGGGGGCCACACCAGAAGGGCAGGCACCACAGGCTGGCATGCAGCAACCCAAGCTAGCCGCAACACCTCAGCGGCCACCCTCACACCCGCAGCCAGCGCCTGTCAATGCAGCACCAATTGCAGCGCCAGTGGTAGCCCCTGGAACCGTGTTTCGACTTGGGGAGTTGCCTGTTAGAAGGAACAGAGCGCTGAGGCAGCCAATTGTGCCGTGCAGTTTGCCCATGACTGCTGACCAAAAGCAGGTAGGCCAGTCAGCAACGGCAAGAGCAGACTTTTCTGCCCCAATGCAGGCACAACCGTCAGCACAGCATCGCCCTGCGACCCAGCCAGTGCCAGTGTCTAGGACCCCTCTGTTGGCGATGGGCAAGCCAGCTGCCCACCCTGGCCCACAAACAGCCCGTTCGGCTGCAACCCGATCGCCACCAGCCAGACCGTTCAGCACCACTGCAACAAGCCGGCCACCAGCCACTCCAGCAAATAAGGGGCCGAGAAATGGCATTGGGTGGTCTACACGCAAGGCATCCAAGTCATCCAAGGAAGTGTGGCATGAGGAGTTTCTGGCTCAGCCACCTCCCATGCCCTGGCGGCCTTACCAGGAGCTTGGCCTCGACCTGCCTCCTGAATTGATGGCCCTGCCTGGCATGGAGGGGCCGCCAGCATCTGACAAGGAGCTGCTGAATGCTGTGGGACGCATACCACCAGAGGCGCAACCGCGTGTGGCTCGGGCTGTGCAGGTCAGTCAGCAAGCCTTTGCTGGTAAGGCCCCTGGGATACTTGAGCTGTGGCTAATGACGCGTGGATGCAGCAACTGCAGTGGAAACAGAGTCCATGGATTTTGATGGTGGGTTGCCTGATTGTACCAGCTACCACATCTGTTTATGATGCGTCCAGCCCACTCATATCACGTAAGCGAGGTGCCGCTATGCCATCTGGCTGAATTGGTTTTGAATTCATTTGAAGGGCCTGTTGCTGGCTGCTGCTGTTCGCTTGCAGGTGCTTCTCGCATGCTCTACTGCGAATGGTCCAGAACGCGTGTTCCTTTTTGATACAGAGACTACCTGTACTTCGAACTCCAAGCGTCCTGTAGACATATGCGTGATACATCATAAACCTGAAAGCGCAACAGGTTAGTGAGCAGCATCAGTGCTTCAAGCCCTACAATCACTTACCAAGCGTAAGGTACGGACGAGGTTTTTCCAGCTGTACTCCTAGAAGCGTCCAGCCTTGACCTCGGACAAATGACCTCGGACAATGGACAAAGCATTGGTCCCAGGCAGCACACCTGGTCAAGTCTGGAAATATGCTTGAGTACCCAAAGCTTAATCAGAACATTGCCTGACCACACATATGCGAGGTTTAGCAGCACGTGGCTGATGCGCTGACTTGAACTATTGCTGGATTGAGATGAGACACTCCACCAAGGCTAGCACACCTGGTCACCCTCTGTGCTCGCCTTCAGATGACGTGTTCAGCACGCTGGTGCACCCGGGCGACACCAAGCTCACTCAAGGGAGCCAGGAGGTACGTACTGATAGAGACACCTCGCATCTCTTCATAGTCACCCTGATTGAATTTTACACAGTATTGAAAGGTTGGGACGCCCTGTTCTCTCGTGACTGGGCGGACTTGCTGACATCACAGCCTGTTTATGCCATGTCAACGTCCTAAACAGGCTGGACTCGTTGAGGGGCTTGTGATGTTCAAATGAATAAACAGGCCGTGATGTGGCAAAATGCTCCATGCAAAGCGTGCAGCTCATGTCACCCGGGCCAGTTCATGGGTGAGCCCTCGCATGTTATGGCAAGCAGGCCATGAACCCTTCCAAAGCATTGACTTGGCCGTTTGCTCCATCGTGCTAGCCAGAAGGAAAGGGAGAGGAAGAACATGGAGGCCACAGACAGCATGTTTTCGTGCGGTACGCAGCATATTTGAAATCTGACCTCGGACAGCTACTAGATCGTCTGTGTTACGATCAATTATACTTTGAGCATCAAGTAGGCCAACCCAGGCTGTGAGGGCTGGTGTGAGGCACAGCTGCGACTTCAAAAGCCACCTGCCAGTGCAAGCATGCAGAGACCAGCAGTTGCTGACGATTCGCAGCTGGTGCTGCGCTAGATCACTCATCACCATCATTACATGGTAGTGACCATGGGAAACCAAAAAATGATTGGGAGAAGGCGGAGGTGACGAGCGCCTCTCCAGCACAGGAGCTGTAGCACACCAGACGAGCGCCTCACCAGACTCGCTAGCACACTGGGCAGGCTTTGACACTCGGTCAGCTGTACCGCCGGCTTATGGAACTCCTCACAGACACCACGGAATTGTTTTGCATATTCAAAGAACAGAGACCGAAACATAGCCTCATCTGTGTGTGTCGCTGACATTGGAAGCGCTGTCCCACGCTGCAAGATGGAACAATGAAATCTCAATTGCACACAGCAAACAACAAGAGGTCTCAATGCCTCTGTAGCAAGCTCTTGGACAAATCCATCAACGTGTTAAGAAAGCCAGCCAGCCCAAGCCAAGCACTGGGGGTAGAGGAATTTCCACCGGATGACATCCCAAATGAATTCAGCATCAGCTGAACGTTTTTGAAGTGTGAGACTGTCTTGACCAGAGTACTATCACTAGAAGGGAGGGTTTCCAGCCCGTCCAACTTACAAGTGAAGGGGGTTGCGACACACCTGGATAGTAGTGGTGGTGGTCACCCCTCGAGGTGCTATCCTGACCGCATAACTCGTTAGACTCAAAACGGGGCCTGAAAATATTCATATGGTTCAATGTTCATTGTCTCTCAAGTGTAATGTCTCAACATATCCGTCTGGTTCCATCCACAAAACGGACACATATCGTCAAAACGGATCCATAACGGAGGATACATCTATCAAAACGAAGAATACATCAATCCACCACACAAGGTTCCATTCACAAAACGTAGGATACATCAATCAAAATGAAGGAAGGATACTTCCATCGGCTCTACTACAGTCAACTATCAGTGTCTGATTGTATCCTTCGTCTCAACCCTGCACGTAATTCGACGGTTGGGTTGGGTGGGTACGGCATGCGGTTGGGCGAGCAGCTTGAACAAACTTGAACAAACTGAACGTCCCCATTCATAACCATGACGTAGGCAGCTCAACTGCAGCTTCTCTCACGTGGCCACTGATTGAACACACGTGTGGCTTATAGGTCCACGCACAGACTGTAAAACTCCACAACTTGTTTGTTTGCTTGTTTGTTTCTGCAGGTACATCATATCAGTATGCACATGCTGAAGGGCGCACCGAGCACTGCAACCGCAAGCCTCGCTTTGATGCTGTGGATCTGGCAGCGTTGCGAGCACGTGCATGGCGGTGAGCTGCTGTCAAAGAAATTGCACACGTGACCACCAAGTGCCAGTCCAAATCCATACTAAATCAAACTCACAAGAAGAGAGAGCTACAGTAAGCACGTCCTACGCAAGTGAAGGGGACTTCCAATCGGAATTGTAGCAAGAGCAGCAAGTTTGTTTGTCAAATGATAGGTTGGACTTACACAAGCTTGGACTGAACAGTTGTGGGAGCAGCGTCAAGGTGTTCCTCTTGCGATTATGTGTTCATTGTGGGCAGGTGCACGAGTGGTCCTTGTGGCGCATGAGGTGGCATTTGATCTCGGAGTTTTGGCGAACACGCTGGTTGATGCGGGCATGGCGATCCCTCAAGGGTGGCACGAATGCTGCACCAAGGCGCTTGCGGAGCAGCTAAAGAAGAGATCACTTGCGTTCTACCCCACAGGCGGGTCCGAAAAACAGCCAGTCGGTTTGAAGGATTGCGCTCATTGGCTGTTCGTGCCTTATAACACCAAGGATCTTCACCGTGCTGAGGCGGACGTCCGGCTCATGCAGCGAGTTTTGGAAAGTCTAATGAAGAGGCTCTGGCACGGTAATACCCTGGATCAGGTGAGGCTCATAGCAGTAAACGAATAACAATGCCGTAAACGCCATTGAAGAACTCCAAAAACGTGCCCATGGTTAGGAGCCCGCATGTACCGGCACATGACAGCCCGCGAGACTGCTTAGTGCGAGGCAGCATGCCATCATTTGCACTCGTGTGTCGTGTGTGCTGCAGGCCATCAGCAGGAACTTCGACCTCAACGTCGACATGGATCTTGATGAGAGCACGTTGCCAGTCAGGCACCAGTCTATAGACCGCGCACGAAACAAGCGTTTGATGTGTTGCTGGAGGGATACCGAGGTTCCAAATGTGTATGAAGCCCGCGATAACTTGGACGTCGCGCTCAGTTTTGTGACCAAACTCGTGAGCGGACGCGATGCAACGCCCACGGTATTTCCGGATCTTGTTATGTACAAGCGCAGCGACGTCACTGTTGTCATGCCGCGACCAGTGCAAAGTTTCACACCAGCAGCCCAAGCAAGGGCGCCACAGGCGAAACTTGCACCACAGAACTTTTCGACAGCTAGCACAACCGCAGCTAGCACAACCATAGCTAGCACAACTGCAGCCAGCACAACCATAGCTAGCACAACCGCAGCTAGCACAACTGCAGCCAGCACAACCATAGCTAGCACAACCGCAGCTAGCACAACCGCAGCCAGCACAACCGCAGCCAGCACAACTGCAGCCAGCACAACCACAGCCAGCACAATGGCAGCCAGCACAACTGCAGCGAGCACAATCGCAGCCAGCACAACCACAGCCAGCACAATCGCAGCCAGCACAACTGCAGCGAGCACAACTGCAGCACAGGCGCCAGGCAGCACCAGCATCAGCAATTTCAGCCCAAGCCGCCCAGTAGCCAGCCAACCAAGTAGCAGCAGCAGCAGCAGCAGCAAGCACGAACCTGGTAACAGCACCTCCGCCCCTCTTGTGCCCAATGCTGACCTTGCAGCAATAGCGGCCAGAGCACGTACACTGATTACAGGCAAGCCACAGCCTCCTGCCCTGGGGTCTCCTGCCGCCACCCTGGTATCAAGTCCCTCAACGCCAAGCGATGACATCTCAAACGGTGCGGCAGGCCAGAAACTGTAGGAAGCAATCTCAGTACTTGAGGTGGTTCCTGTAACTAAGAAGACCTGGGTTTGCAACGCGCCTGGGTAAGCATGGCTTTGCCTGTATGAGCCAAGGCACAGCTAAGAAAAGTAATGTTGTAACTTAACGTGCCTATCATCCGGTGATGTGCTGGTCTTGTCCCAGTCTGTTCTGCACAATTGATTTTGAGCAATAGTTCAGCCTTGGCTCCCACATGCAGCGTTGAGTGACTTATTGCATCTGCAGGTGCGCCAATGCCAGACAGCCATTCTCAGCAGGCGTCCAATCCAAAGGCAGCCAAGCCAGCGTCCAGTGCACATCGCATCCTAAGCCTCCTGCCAACTCTGCAAGGTAGCTCTGATAAACAGAGCCTTCCAACGCACACTTTGGAAAGCAGCAGCAGCAGCAGCAAGGAACGGAGTGACTTGCCTGGCCGTGCATCACCTGGGCATGATTCCGAGCCTAGAGCATCAACCCCTGCGCTTAAGGGGACAAGCGCAGCTGCTCGAAAACGCACGGGTCGCTCCTCTTCTCTGCAGGTGAGTAGACAGTGCCTCGCCATTCCTGAAGGAGATCACACTTGACCTGCTGGGCACGTTCCTTATGCGCGTTGGCACACATTTTGTAACGAGCAGGCAAAGCAGAATATCAGTGCCTTAATACAAGGAGACCCTGCCTAGACGTGTTCTTCTGCAAGTCAAACATCGTCTGTGCTGCTTTGCATCAGCTGACACGGTCTTGCTTGGGTTCTGTGAAGCCGTCTCGTACTCAGCACAGGAGGGATACACAGTACAGTGTTGCACAATCCCTCCGCTGGGTGATCAGATGGGTGATCATGACACCAAGGCCTAACGCTTGTCAGCGCTTCCTGCTCAAGTTGGCATCACGCATAAACGACTGGTCCATCTGCTTGTGAGGCCTGCTGACTCTGCACATGTCTGCATGTGGCCCCAAACGTGCACCGCTGTTACGATCATAGCACACTGTTTTCGCATGTATGTCGCCTGCCACAGTCTGAAATGGAGACATGGAGCAAGATCAGCGAGCCTCTGGACGTCAAGCCAATTGGCAAGTCCTTCACGGATGTCCAGGTAAGCAACGTACTGGAACTATTTGAAACAAGTACACTGCTATTTGGCTCCAGTACAAGTATTTGTAAGCTGGTTTACCTCATTGACAACCTTTTAACTCTGGCCGTCTCAAGAGGCATAACGCTGTGAGCAAAGCCGCGTTTGTCTTTCACTGACCGGACTCTTCACTGTATTTGGACGGTTGGAGTGCTTGACTAGTGCACCTGACGATCTCCTCTGCAGCGTACTCCGGAAATGGTTGGCAAATCACTTGCTTACGGTGTGCAGGTCAGCAATCTGCGCAGTGCAGGCATCCACAGCCTGCTGGACCTCCTCATGTGGTATCCGAAGAGGTACAGAGTGTGTCACCACGAGATACAGCCTGATCTGGAGGAGCAGGAAGTGGCGTTGATGGTGAAGGTCAGGTGAGAGCAGCCGCTGGTTTAGCTGGGTGGTGAATCCGGTCAGCCAAGTTGGGGGCAGAGTCTGCCAATGGTGCTAAGGACGCACAGCACAACATATGAGATGAGAGCCAGGTGTTATGGCTGGTTTGCCAACAAAAGAATGGCTCTCCACTACGTCCTGCTGAAGAGGGTTTGCCAGCTATGCTAGCTGCTGCAGTAACAATTCTCCATGCACCCAGTTGCTGCAATCTGTTTGTTTGTATGTTTCACTTGCTACAACAGTTGTCTTACTTGTCACAATCGACACGCTTTGTCACCTATGTGTAGGGAAGCTGAGAAGCCGTTCAGCAAAGGTGCAATATCAATACTGAAGCTGCTTCTGGAGGTGGAAGGCAACGGTGGAAGTGGGCCATGCATCGAGATGGTGGAGTTTGCGGCTGGGCAATACGGAACGGCGGCACTTTGGAGCCGGCGGGCAGAACTGGTCAAGCTAATACCTGGGCAGCAGCTACAGCTGCTGGTGGGCAAACTGCAGGTACGAGTGTGCAGCACATGCTGAAATTGCAACTGCCAGGAAAGGCACTCACCAACCAGGTCTTACTGATGTTGTTGTTCTGAGCAGAAGACGGTAAAGCGCTGGGAAGTGGTGGGTTGCAACCCCGCGCTCTATATTAGGACCAATCATGAACGAAACCCAGAAAGCAAGTGGAGGCTGGTTAGCGTGGTCAAGGAACGCCAGGCAGAATGCACAATCACCATCATGAGGGCAACGCCTCTTTCCCATGGCCCCATTCCCATGACTTTGTCGCATGGGCACGGCAGCCCATGAAAATCATCGTTTGTTTGGCCAAAGACTAAAGCCTAGCGCCAGACAGGAGATGCCGCCTGCATGCACAAGGCGGTTCCAAAAGTCCAGGCTCCCTGGCCCATTGCAGGGCATGCCGCACTGAATCGATCACTAAGAGCCAGCTGCCCTATTGCCATGCCGCACCCCAGGTCTGGGACTAGACAAGTACCAATGTAGATGTAGATATTGGGGGCGCCCGTGGTTTGAATGGGTTTCTGAATTCTTGAGCGTCACACATAGGTTATCACCCCCTCGGATGCCCCAGGTTCTTATTGAGATATGAAGCTGTGTTCGCACAAGCCGCAGGTGCTTAGAAAAAACATAACCGCAAAGAGCACCTGTACTACGTAATGTAGTTAAGTTTTGCGCAAATCTAAAACTAGCAGGGCGCTCGTTGATGCTCGGGAGCAGGCCTGAAAAGCCTAAGCGCTCCAGCTGACCAGGTGCCCAAACTTGCGCTGTGTTTGTGCTTTCAGTTTGGCCACTTTACTGGTGAACTCTGGAGAGAAACCTCCAGAGAAAAATTCTTGGAAATGAAACCTCCGCCATTCGGTCAAATTCACCAACCTCCTGAGTAAAACCAATAACTTTCAAGGGCGTGTCATGGGAAGCGTCTTAAAGTCATGCTGTTTTGAGTGCACGTCTTGGCTGTCGCTGCTTGGTGCCTCAACCCCAAGGGCGTGCGGTGGGGCCACCTGGGGCTCCCGATACCTTGTACACATACCTCAACTGGGCCGTCCAGGCAGCCAATCCTGGTTATGAGTCGCCTAGCGGTGCTTTGCCACTCCAAGTAGAGTTCGACTACCTTGAGGTGGCTTTACAGTGCCTTAGCCAACAGAAGACAGCAACCACCAAGTCAGCCTATGCTGCAGACGTGGCCAAGTTTGAGCAGACGTGCAACAACAAGAGCAAGCAGCTAGTGAGCAGTATCAGCCATCCTGGCTCCTGACAGGTCCAACTGGGCCTCATAAACACCAGCTGCTGCTTGGGAAAATGGCCAGAGCCCTGTCACTTTCTGCCTCCAGGTCCCTGAGGACCTGCTGGTGAGCCGCATCACAGTGGGAGAGCCTGCACTCAACTTGGTCTCGGATGGCAGCTAGCTCGTCTGAGTGACGCTGCTGATGCCCAGCCAGTTCGCTCTCGTACCACCACCTGATGTCATCTGCCTGCTCTGAGACACTGCGCAGTTCACGTGGTGCTTGTTATTGACAATATTGCTTTGACGGCGGCGAACCAATAATAACAAGCGCCACGTGAGCTGCGCAGTGTCGCAGCTAACAGGTTCATGGGCACCTGCACCTGCAGCTACACCTGCAGCGTTCAGAACAGCAGTGGTGCTTTGTGCTGCCTATCACAAGCGGGCGTCACAGAAGTCTCCAGAAGAGACCAACCTTGGCCCTCCACCTGGCACCCTTGTTGCCCTCTGTCCACTGCTCTCGACTGCTCTGTATCACTTACGTGATCGTGCTGCTGTTGTGAGAGTGCAAAGTATCGGAATCATCCCGGTCACAGCGCCAAACCCTGGTTGTGGGCGCAGCAGCCCCAATGCCTTGGCAGCCTTCGCGAGCATAAGAGCGGATGGAGCGTTGAATGCATCATCTAGCACAGCAGCAGTCGCTGAGTTATCATGCATGTTTGCCCTTGCAGGTGGCTTTTGAAATTGCAGCTGCGCCCCGCCCTAGCCATCACAGCCTAAGATGGCACACCTGATGCTCGAAATGAAATTGCATGCAACATAGATGGACCCCATAACCTCCACTCCCAAGTAGCTGTCCGACGGCAAATCCAAACATGCTGCGTACCACACGAACAGCCGCATGCTGTCTGTGGCCTACAGATCCTTCGCCCCCATTCCTTTGGCTGGCACCACACAGCAAACGGACAAGTCACTATCTTATACAGGTCCATGGGCCTGCTTGCCGTGACATGCAAGGGACCACCGGTGAAGTGGTGAAAGACTTGAGCTGCTCGCTTTCCATGGTGCACTTTGGCCAAGTCACGGCCTGTTTAAGCCATTCACAAAACTGCCATGCACCAACACCTGGCTACAAGTGCGAACTGCCAAAATGACAAAAGTGCCAACAAAACTGCCTAAGCAGGCAGGCTGCGACTCAGCGACTCGGTTGAGTCCGCAACGGCAGAAACGGACTGTCATGTCAAAAACCCGAGTGAAGCCCAGACTAAATCTGTCTCACGAAGGATCAAGCAGGGGTCCAAAAACCTTCAGATTTGTTCAAAATCTAGTGAACATGGAGATGTGTGGAGATATGAAGTGATATGAGTTGCTACTGTCATGGCTGCAACAGGCAAACAGTGGCCGAGTGCCCTGGACTTGCAAGGGCGGCAAGCTTGTGGGCATGGACAAGGGCAAGGCAGAAGAGTGGATACGGCAGCTGGTGGGGCAGGAACTTCCCCTGGACCCGGCCATGGATACACAGGAGGTAGTACATGGGTGCAACACGCCTTGCCTGAGATGCCAGTACAACAACGTGTGGTGTTTCCCTGTCTGAATCCCAGTGTGGTTAGTTGTGCACCAGGTGCAGCAGCAACGCGACGCTCTGCACACATCTTCATACATTTTGACTGTTCTGTGGTGTGCTTTCGTAGTCCCTGCTCAATTGGCGCCACCTAAATTCTATGGCAGCAGGCTCATGAGCCTCAAGTACAGCGTTAGTCAGGTTCTTGTGATTTCTGAGCGCAGGTGCAGTCCTGTTGCCTGGGTAGTTTGCCGATGCCCACTCTGGCTGTTCAGTCACACTGGTGACTATCTATATACATCTATCTATATGATTTTTTATCTATCTATCTATCTATCTATCTATCTATATGATTTTCGAGTAATTTGCACTGCATAATTCTTGATGGGGCGCACTGCCCAGTCGTTACTGTATTGTGTCAGCGATAGAGAAACGTGTGTTCGCTTCTGCAGGAGTTGAAAGGTGGTGTGGGCCTGTTGCCTGTGTACAAGGCCAAGGCGCCCGTAGAAGCCAAAGACTTCTTGTCACCTGACAGGAAGATAGTCGGTCTCATGCAGCGCGCTCTCCGGGCTCTGCACAGCCTACCAGGTGACAAAGCCGTGCCTTGGGCATGGGAACACAAGGATGAACGCTGACGCCAACGCACTGCTAGGATGAGTCATGCAATTATACAGGCTTATGATATAGAACTACAAGGACTCTTTTCAAATGCTACTTGGTATCTGCTGCTGGCCCGGATTGTGCATCAGGCAATTGCAGTTGTACAAAAACGTCGAGTTTGTAGCGCCACGGCCACACTTGATACGTGAACGTCGAGTTTTGACTGAAGTGCTGTAGTGCTTTGCTGTCATGCCACAGCCACGCGGCTTACTGCCAGTTCCTGCCTTGCGGCTGCAGGAGTCGAACAGTCTCTGGCCGGGCTGCCCAGCCAGATTCTGCCGGAGGTGTTGCCCTGGCATGCTGCCATCAAAGGGGTGCATGCACCGAGGAGCGAACAGCACCTGGACATGGCCAGGATGAGCCTGGCATACCATGTGGGTGCACTGTGTGAAATGTTGTGTAAAGCGACCTGTGTTGGATGTTGGCGGGGCTCACGACTCTGCATGGCGTTACCCTTACTGCCGTTCAGGAGCTGGTATTCCTGCAGCTGAGGCTCATGCAGCGCCGCCATGCCTTCCTCACAGCCAACTCAGGGTGGGTGTCCATCATATGCCTGTGTTCCCTGATTATCTGGGCTCAAGCAGCCCTGCATCTTGCACTTACACCAGCTGTCAGCTTGCCATATTTCAGCGATTCCACCAACACTTGCTTTTCACCCTGTGAACACGTGCAATGGCATGTGTGTGTGCGGGGCCATACTGCTGCCATTGCACCAACGGCAGGCCTGCAAGAACTCAAGCAGCTGACCTTGCCATGTGTGCTTTTTGGATAGGACTTGATGCGGCAAGGCTAAAGCATTGCTTAGTTCTGCCTGGTGCCTGCCAATGGACAGAGCTTGGCAGCACTGTCAAAGACCCTGTCCCTTAGCCGACTGGTGCCTGCGCGCCTGCGCCCGTGCCCGCCCGCAGCAAGCAGGTGTGCCTGCCGGTGCGCGACACGTCCATGTGCGATGCCGCACAGCAGGTGCTGCCCTTCAGCCTGACCCCTGACCAGTCCCGGGTGCTGGGGGAGGTGTTGGAGGACATGGACAAGCCACTGTCCATGTTCAGGTGGGGCGCAGGGCGGACAGAGGTGGGAGTAAGAACCCAGGTCTAGTAAAGTGTCAGCAGGTCAGAATGAAGTGACGTGGGGAGATGGGCTGGAAACCTAGCAGAAGAAAGGTGAAAGAGACGGCAGCAAAAGAGGTGACAGGCCGGCTGAGCGTAGCTTGGCCAAGCTATGTTGGCCAGTCACCGCCTTGTCAACAGTCAACATCAGCATCACCAGTAGGCATGGGTACTCCGTACATACCCTGCATACCCTGGCTTCTTGGTGCACTCAGGCTGCTTCAGGGCGATGTGGGCTCCGGCAAGACCGTGGTGGCCCTGTTGGCCATGATGGCAGCAGCGGGGTCAGGTGGGCAATAAACAAACACTGTCACCGTCTCGTAGCTTTCAGTGTGTCGTCATTGCCAGTCAACTGCTTGGTCCACGCAAACGACATACCATTGACAGCCAACTGTTCTGCCGTATGTGCAGGCCAGACCAATGGCAAGGCTGTGTGTGTCTGGTGCGTCTGAGCATGCGTTTGTCACTGCTACTGGCGCCACAGCCCCTGCCAGTGTACCAGGATTGGAAGTCTGAGGTTGAGTTGGTGTACCACTCTTGCTGCCTTGTCAGGTGGTCAGGCGCTCTTGCTCGCGCCCACTGAGATTCTAGCGCAGCAGCACCACGCCACGCTCACTGGGCTGGTGCAGCGGCTGACTCCGGCCCAGCGCACGCAGTTGCTGGGGAAGGAGGGCACACCGCCCGCCCTGCTGTCAGGATCATCCAAGGTGGGAGGGCAACGCAACTGACTGTATAACACAATTCAGACACTCGGCAGCAAAACCACGTTTTGATTGTGCTACTGTACGTAGATCGGCCTTTTTCGATACTGAGAAGTAGCAGAAGTGCGGCCCTTGTTGGCTGGAATGGTGGTTGTGGGTATGCACACTGCGCGGGGGTTCGCAATGACACCCCAGTTTGGCTTAGTGACGGTGTTGGCCCAGCGCAAAGACACATGCCAATGCTTGTCACTGTGGACGTGCAGGCATCTGAGCGGGCTGCTCTCAACAGGCACCTGCAGTCGGGCTCAGCCCGTCTGGTAGTGAGCACACACGCCGCCTTCTGGACTGCGGGCTGGGCCAACCTGGGGCTGGTGGTCATTGACGAACAGCACAAGTAGGATACGCCTTGTACGCCATACCAGGCCCTCTACATGTCGTTCTTGCATGACGCAAGCAAGTGTTTGAATCGTTTGAATTGTTGAGTTGTTGTCACGCAAACCATGTGCTGCAGAGCGTGTTGGACGGCTGGATTTTACCAAACAGCACAGGAAAAGCAACGCTGGCTTTGTGTTCCGTACTGCAGAGCGCAAGTGGGCAACGCTTGTTGTGTAGTCAAACTAAGTGTGCAGTTTGACGGGTTTTGTAGTTTGATAAATGCATCCTCATTTTGCATGCTATGTGCAGGCAGTTGTGCACTGCACTTGGCCACAGTTCCATGTCTCTGCCTCTGCCGTTTGCAATGTCTGCACGGCTTGTAATTGAATTTTGCGTGCTGCTGCTCAACAGGTTTGGTCTGGCCCAGAAGCAGCGGCTGCTGGAGCTGTGTCCCTCCGTCCACCCGCACATCCTCTCCATGTCGGCCACGCCCATCCCGCGGACCATGGCACTAGCCATGTGAGTCACATGGCTTGATGAGGTTATGGCCCTGGTCTGCTACCTCATAGCCCGACGCCTCCTTGCGCCGAGTTTTCTTTGTTGACGCCAGACAGTTCGCATTGTGGGCTGATGGTGTTGCAATGCATTTCTCTTCCTTCATGGGGGTTGAGCTTAACCACCCGGCCTCCTTGCTCACGCCGACCGGCGTGCCCTTTCTTTCTTTCATTTCTCTGCCGCCTCACTGGCCCAGTCACTGGCACCCCAGGCCTTATATTTGATTGCAACATGGCACAGTACAAAATGCACCCACAAGCACCCATTCGCTTGGTTGCATCAGATGCTGCTCGTATGCCTTGCTCCCGTCCCTTCCCTGTAGTTACGGCGACATGGAGGTGAGCATCATCCTGGGCCGCCCGCCCGGCCGCCTGCCCGTGACCACCCGCGCCGTGACGGACGACGAGGCGGGGCGGGCAGAGGTGGTGGCAGCTGTGCTGAAAGAGGTGGAGTCGGGTGGGTGGAAGCGCAGGAACTGGCTTCAGGCGCGGCTTCTTCGTTTGGCACGACTAGTAGACACAACAGGTTGTTAGGAGTGGTTCATCGCGGATGGTGTTCGATGTTTATTTCAGCACTCTGCTGGGCTGCATGGCTTGTTTTGCACTTGGTTCTGCACAGGCCAGGGAATGGTTTGCCAGTTCCAGCCCGGGTCACTTACTCGGGTCAGTCAAAGAATTGACACTCATGTGCCAGGGCATGGATCATAGGCTGTAGGTCGGTTTGGCTTGCATGATTATATTTGAATCACTTCACAAGAATTATGCAAGTACACTTCAAGTTGGTGTGGCCTCAACCGACGCTCTGGCTTAATGTCTCCTTATTGTGACTGATTGCCTTCGTCTTGTTGCCATTAGTCCTCACCCGCTGAGTATATGTGTGCAAGCCACATGTGCATTCAACATGTGGTGGTGTTGCAGGAGGCCGTGCGTTCATCACATACCCAGGTGTGGGCACAGCCGACCCATCGCCGTCTGACAGCTCGGACGAGGATGAGGACGAGCCAGGGGCCAAGACCAAGAGAAAAGCCAAGGTCAAGAAGGCTGCCAAACCCAAGAAAACTACAGCCAAAAAGGGCAAGAACAAGACAGGGAGTGATGAGAGTGACCTTGAGGAATGTGAGGTGGATGAGAAGGAAGCAGAGGCCATCAAGACGTGCACGGCTGATTTTGCCCAGGCAACGAAGGAGAAGATCTTTGGAGAGCACCGGTGAGTGGTTGGCTCCATATGGCTACACACGCTGTCCTGTTCTGAATGCTGGCTCTCCCATCACTAGCAACCATCAAGTCTTGTTGACACAGATGTGGCATTTGCTGTTCTCTTTGCGAGTGGTGGAAATGTAGTAATCATCCAGCTGCTGACTAACTGGTGTCACTGTCTGTCTGGCTTGATACATTGCATCAAGATCTCGATACAATGCAATACAACGACAACATGTCTGTTGCATTTGTCACGTTGACATGTTTGTAATGCATGGTTTTGCATCAGGTGCGTGCTGCTCCACGGGCGCATGTCGCCTGCTGCCAAGGAGGCCGCCATTGCCTCGCACCGCGCGGGCTCGCACCCCATCATGATGTGCACCTCGGTGGTGGAGGTCGGGGTGGACGTGCCGGAGGCAAGCATCATGGTAGTGCAGCAGGCGGACAGGTGAGAAAGACAGCAAGCTCTGGCAGCGGTAAAAAATGACTGCAGGTGGTCTTGAATGGCTGAAGACTTGACGAATACTGGGCGTGTAATGCTTTTGTAAGGCACAAGGCCAGCGCTGGCAGCTCTATTGTGCACGTACGCATGGAGGCTTCCAACTGCAAGTGGTCTTGGTTCACACTGGACGGACACAGTGATACAGTGTATGGTGTATGGTGTGCACATATGTCTTTCATTTCAGCCACAGTACTGTCCACTGCGCAGCCTGTGAACATCGCCTGCATGATGGTGATGCGACCAACACACATGCACATCAGCATGACAAGCAAGATATTGTCAGGCTGATGAACTGGCAAGGCGCTTTCAGGTGTGAGCCCTGTGTGCAGCTGGCTGTGTGGGGTCGCTCTGCATGCAACAAGTGGTGGCTGCTCCATGGGTGCAGGTTCGGCCTGGCCCAGCTGCATCAGATGCGGGGGCGTGTGGGCCGCAGCTCGCGCCCTTCCACCTGCCTGCTGGTCACCAGCACAGAGAGCCCGGACGCCCTGCAGCGTCTGCAGGTGAAACTGACATACACTACGCAAGAAGGTTTGGGCATGCATACTGAATCAGGGAAAGGGGTGGTGCAAACAGCAACAGCACTTGTCTTTGATGCTCACTTGTACCTGTACCTCGTAAAGTTTTGACACGCCAGCTGCTGCAGTCCACACAATGCTGTTGCTGATCCTGCACCCTGCAGCGCGCTTGTGGTTGCATTCCACCACACATGGGGGTGGGCACTGGTGATGTCGTGCGCATTCAACGTCAGGGGAGCTTTCAACGTCAGTGTCACTGTTGCCCGCCTGCCTGCCAATGATGTTCCCAGACTCTCGAGACCTGCCATGATGGCATGGAGATAGCCGAACGGGACCTGCTGTTCCGTGGTGCCGGCTCAATATTCTCAAATAGCGCCAAGCAGTCAGGTGAGGCAGCAAGGAATACCGCTGAAGACAATGCCCTGGTGCAGGCCGTGCAATGTTTGGCATGGCCGAGCGTAAAGAAACAGCCACGTCGCCAGTCCTCTGCTCATGTTGCCTCACCCCTTCACTCATAGGGCCTGTGTCATATCTTCTCGATGCTGGCCTGGCTGGTGCCGCGCACCCACATACACAAGCACTCCCTCGTTGCGCACACTACCCATACAATGTCCATAACACGGTCTCGTTCTCACGCACACTGCAGGCACCCCAGACTGCAGCTCCTTGTGCTCGGAAGAGCTGCTGAAGAGCCCAGTAATAGTTGAGGCGGCACGAGAGGCAGCGGGCGAGGCATTCAGGAAGGGTTGGGATGCGCCCACCAAGGCAGCGCTAGAGGCATTCATTGGGCGGGGAGGGGCGAATCAGGCGGCAGAGGACACACAGGGCAGGGCACCTCTGGGCGAGGCACATTAGCCAATCCAGGGCACAACCCGGTGACAAGGCTAGTAGCGGAGTGTCCATGGAAGGGGCATACTTCAGCAGGTTTAAAAGAGTTTACTGCGTTTGTGAAGTTGTCACGCGAGTCTCTGCTGGGACCAGATAGTTTGAGCAAACACGGTTTGAAAGGAGTACATAGGCGTACTTATGCCAGATCGGACAGCAGTTGCACATGCCTGCAGGAGTTGAGATGCTGTTGAACACAGTTATACCATGAATCAGGAGCGGATGCACATTGTAGACTTTTTATTGACGGCACGGCATCCCCCTTTTTTCCCCGTGCTGTGCTGGACAACAACATGGCAACAGGGCGGCTGCCATCGGCGCCCATCTGTCCAGATGTCAAAATGCTCTCAAAGGAATGGCTCAGGAATCACTCAGCACCTCATGGCATGATAGATTTGGAGCCTGCTGCATCACTCGAATAGACCCAGCTCAGCAGCAGCAGGAACTGCTGTGGCGAGCTCAGTGGCTGCCGTCGTAGATTCAAACCCTGGTTGTTCTACCAGTCCGCGTAGTTATGAGTGTACACGCAGTTTTGCTGAGGATAGGTTGCAATGTCCAGACACTGGCCACTTGTCCAGAATTGGGTAGTTATGTACGCTTCACAAACACTTGTGCTGAGGGTGCATTGTGCAAGTAGATCAATCCTGTACAGAAGCACGATGAAGAACATGTGAACATGCGCAGGTCTTTTCCAAACCCAGCTGTAACAGTTTCAATCAGCCAACAGCTTCAACCACTGATAAGCACACCTGCTTTGTACGATTGCAGTAGCAAAGCCACCTCCGACAGCAGAACAGGACAAAAGAAAGAAGCTTGCCAGTTCTGGGGTGTGATTGGGTAGCTTTTGCGGCCCCGTCCTTTTTGCTTTGGGTTGGCCTGCCTGGCCTGCTTTGTTCCTTGCTTTCGTTTTGCTTTCTTGCTCAGGGTAGGCCAGGGCGGTGCCCATCCCGTTCCGTGTCCTCTGACGGCTTCCCTGGTGTAAATACATATATATATAT
This sequence comes from Chloromonas sp. AAM2, assembly GCA_004335635.1. Lineage (NCBI taxonomy): Eukaryota > Viridiplantae > Chlorophyta > Chlorophyceae > Chlamydomonadales > Chlamydomonadaceae > Chloromonas > Chloromonas sp. AAM2. The sequence continues at coordinate 36,753 of QAXH01005573.1, forward strand.
ATATTGGGTATACTGTGTAGTGTGCGACAACTACACTTGTTCCCAGCTATTCAAGCAAATGATAACCAAAACCAAAAGCGCCAAGCATTCACAAATTTCGAATCAAAACTGTTTGCTCTGCATGAGCCACAAGCAACCTGCTCTGCAACTTGCCAGTGCTGCAACCTGGCCATGTTGCAATCAACTGCTAGGCACATAATGCAGCCTGCTGCAGAACATGGTACGTCGGCATGTTTGCCGTTGTCCGTGAATGTACACCCATGACACCTTGCTAAGTTCGTGCGTCCTAACTCGCCGAGCTTTTTGCCCCAGGGCTTGACACAGGCTTGTTGCAGCCCCTATGGTCATTCTCAGTTTGCAGTGAGCACTGCGTGTTCACTGACGCACGTTCTGAAGTGCTTTCACCTGCCAGGCGGTGCTCCCAGGCAGTGGGTTCACTCGCTGGCAGGCGCTGGCTTGCTCTCTGCTGCCGCTGGCTGTGCAGGTGCTGCTGCGGGCGCTGGGCTGGCGGGTGCCTTGGTCTTGCGGGTGCGGGTCTTAGGCGCAGCAGCGGGGGCACCGGCAATGGCAGGCGGGGATGCCTCCTTCGCCTGCTTTGAAGATGCACGTGTGCGGCGCTTGGGGGCGGCGGCAGCAGCGGCCACAGGCTCAGGCCCATCCGCTGCCTGTGCGGCACGAACAGCAGCCAGGTGCGCTGGGTCATCCTCGTCCGCAGGCGGGGCGGAGGCGGGAGCGGCCCCATCACGGCCGCTGGCGGCCACCTTCCATTCTGCCGCGGTGGCGCGGTTCTCTGCAGCGGTGGCGCGCTTATCTGCCGCTGCAACCATGTCCTTGAGTGCATTCGCCTGCGAGCGCACACGCCAGGGGAAGTACCGCATTGAGTGAACACACATGCATGTACATATGGACACAAGAGGTCAGACTGAGGGAGCACATTCACCACAATTTTGAAGAAATGCCACAAGGCAGGTGTCAGAAGCGGGATGAGGCCTTAGTAGTGCCTTCCCAGACATATGCTCGTAAAGAAGCGTTCTATCATGTGGAGCCGATTTGATTCAGCAGAAGCTGTGACGAGAAGCATGGGTTTCGATGAACCAGCCTGACCTGTTGCTCTGCTGCCCGTTGTCCCTCGAGTGCCTTCTGCTTCTCCTTTTGAAGGGTGTCTGCCTGGGCCCGGATTTTTACGAGCTCTTCAGCAGCGTTCGCCAGATTGGACACCTCAGCGGCAATGGGCGCTAGGCGTTCCATCTCGGCCTGTGGGCAGGGGCATGGCAGAACCGGGCCTGGTTGGACGGACTTCAAGTTGAGCCTGTGCTGCAAGGTAGGCCTAGTCATGCAAGCCGCAGATCTCGTGTCTTGCATGCAGCACACACGCTTATTTGACTCTTGCACCAGCGGTTTGCTGCTTTACCTTGGCTGCTGCCAGGTCCCTCTCGAGTGCCGCCACCTTGCCCTGGCCGCTGGCGCCCTGGGCCCGCAGCTCCTCCAACTCCTTGGTCCGCGACGCGAGCTCAGACTGAAGGAAACGCAACATGTCAAGTCTGTGTTTTAAATAAAAGGGCCAGTAGAATACCCGTGCCAGACCCTTGGGAATATGGCTCACACTGGGCGATACCTCCGGTACTGGATGTACACTGGACGATACCTGCTTTGCTTCCTGTCCTACTGTGTGCTCGTGCAGACACACTGCAGAAATGTTCAGTTCAACATGCAGCCGGAGAAATTGTTGCTGGATGAGCGTCTGGCCAGCTATCTGGTATGCTATTGCTATATCCTGCTGCGAATGTTATGAAAACCACATCTCTTGATGGTTATACATCACCACCGCTTATATCGTGCGTACCTTTGCATTTTGCAGGTCCCTCTCCAGTGCCGCCACCTGTCCCTGGCCCGCAGTGGCCGCCCCTTTCAGCTCATCCATCTCCTTGCTCAGGGCAAGCACCTGCGGGTATCCATACGCAACCCATTGCACGCTGATGTGCATATGTAAGATTTCGAGTTTACAGAACTAGCGGCGTAAGGAGATGCACATGCAGAACTCCAATGCAGACCTCAGCCACACAATGTGACACAATCTGAAACATCTAGGATGCGCAGGCAAGGGAAGTGCAACAAGGAGTCCGGTTCTGTTACCTGTGACTGGATTTTCTCTGCATCTGCCCGGAAGGCCGCTGCCTTCTCCCGCTGCTTGGCCTCCGCCGCCTGGGACTCACGCAGCTTGGTCTGGGGATTGAAAGGCACGCAGCAAGAAGCAAAACACAAATCAGGAGCCTGCTTACTGACTTTAGATTCATGTAAAGGCCTGTGTCGTGAAGGGAACGACGAGCCTGTGTCAGGGAGTGATGCACGAGCCTGCATCAGATCCGGTATGGCCGGGGATGCTGGAAGCAACTGCAGGTGCAGCACAGCACAGCTGCCAGTCCAGGCTTCTTGTCCAGGCTCTGCCGACACCGGATTATCGGCCTCTTCAGCGCAATGTGAACCATCATTTGCCCTGTTGCCTGCCTCGCGTGCCTCACCTGCTGCTCGATGAGTTCTCTGGCCGTCCCCTCCTGAGAGGAGCGCAGTGCGGCCAGTGTCTGCTCCAGCTTGCCAAACGTGCCTTGCAGCTCAGTCAGCTCGCCCTCGGCCTTGAACTTGGCCTTGCTGGACGCATCAAGCTCAGCCTAGGGTCACCAAACACATGCAGCAAGCCATGAGATGGACAAGCATAGACTCACGAATCGACCTTGTCCCAGTTTCTAATGCTGCACGCCTCGTACACACCTCGATCTTTTCCAGGTGTTCTCCCAGCTTGTCCCTCTGCTTGTTGGCCTCTGCCAGTGCCGCCTCTGCCTTGGCTGCGGACTCCTGCGAGGAGACGGCGGAGGCCTGGGCCTGGCCCAACTCGGCCTGTGCTGATTTCAGCTGCTCCTGGCTGCTGGACAGCTTCTTCTGCAGAAGCAGGGCCACCCACACAAGCAACTGAATAGCCAGTGCACAATGACACGCATGAGTCAAAACACTGCACCTGTCCAAATGCACCTTGCCAACTAGGCTGGCGGCTCGAGTGTCTGTAGATACAGCCATGCTTGCATCTGCTGAAGCGTCCCCTGCCACGACATGCATGCAGTTGAGCATGTGCGGTTGAGGCTGATTGCATACCTGTGTGGTAACGAGCACTTACCTCCAGCTCCCTCTGTGCAGCGTCACCCTTCTCAAGCTGCCGCTCCAAATCCGCCTTCTGCTGTGCCACTGCCGCTGCCTGCTTTTCTGTGTCCGACTTCTGCTGTGTGAGTTGCGCCACCTGCTGCTGGAGCGCCTCTTGCTGCTGCTTGGCTGCCGTAACCTGCTGCTCCGCCTCCGCCTTGGCCTGTGCCGCCTGGCTCGACTGCTGCTGAAGTTCCGCCGCCTTCTTTTGGGCAGCTTCCAGGGCCTGCTGCATGCTGGATAGCTCACCCTGGGCAAACGAGAACACAGACGAGCCCTAAAGCCAGTAGTTCTAGCTAAGTGCATTTGCCATCACCAACATTCCGAGGACATGTGTCCTGCTGCAGGAGTTCAAGCATGCATCTGCAGTCTCTGGCAAAACTCCAGTAACCACTGCTGGGCTTGTCGCGCAACTCAGCTGCAGACGTCCTCACGTTTTGTTGGCTAACGCATTGGCACGTCTGCCATGCGAAACTGGAAGTGCTCGTCCTCTCACCTCGGCCTTGACTGCACGTGCCCTCCATGTTCCAAAGTCAGTGCGTGCCTTGATGGCGCCCGCCTCCGCCTCGTCACGTGACAACATGGCGGCAGCGGTCTCAGCCTACAGATTCGCGGGTGCCCAGTATATTGTGAATGCAGCCCGCTCTTGGCAGCCCGCTTGAAGATATAAACATCACCACAAGCATAGAGAGTGTGCTCCGTTGTCCTTGATATCACCCGAACTGCCAGGACGCGAACATCACCACTTCCTGAATCTGTGCCGGTGCTTGCTTGTCCTGAATGTCGCAAGATATGCACATCAATTCCCACCCCACTCCACAAGCATGAAGTTTTGTCCTTGGTTACCCCCAAACAGCCAGCAATCTGATAACACAAGTGAAGCACGCGTTGTGTGCCCACCTTTGCCAGCTGCAGCTCTGCCTCCAGTGCCTTCTTGTCCTCGGCTGCCAGCACCTTCATTTTGTTGAACTCAGCGGCCAGGGCATTCACCTGGGAGCTGGCGGCCAGAGCCTGAAGGAAAACAAACAACATGTGTAGTAGTTTGGACTGGGGTCTGTGGTGTGTGCCACAGCAGCATGCCTGTGTACAGAGAATGCTTGCAGGTGATTAATACAATTTGCTCGCCAACAACAAGTACGTGGTGGCCACTACAGTGTGCAATGTCGCGCCAGGTATACCGATGGTAGCAATGCTACTTGAGCAAGTCCTGGTGTTTTGCACGCTGCTGCAATCTCATCCTTCTATCTTGTCGATCTCCTGCAGTGTTCCGACCAAATGAGTGGTTGCATCACCCACCTCGTCCTTCACTGCCTTCATGCGGTCGTCGGCTGCGCCGACCCTAGTCACAAAGTCTTCCAGCTCCTTCCTGGACTGCTCTAGCTGCTGCTCCAGGTTCTTGACTTTGTTCTGCTGAGCTGCCTCACGAGATGTCACTGCCTGGAGCTGTGATTCCTGAGGGTCAGTTGGAAGGGACAACGAGAGCTGTGCATGACAGACCGACGACGCATGGTGTGCGAGTGTTTGGCAGGTCACTGTACGGTTAGCAAAGGAGGTGAAGGCAAACGAAAACAGCCTGTGGTTGGCCTGTCCCCACAGCTGTCTTGCTGAGTTCTGTACCGCCATGTTCTTGCCCACTTACCTTGTCTTTGATCTGTGCACGCAATGACTCAACAGTGGCCTTGGCAGTATCTCGCTCCTTGAGCAGCTCTGTTTGAGCTTTTGGCTCGGGGGAACGTGACACGCTTCTGCCGGATTTGCCAGTTGATTTTGGGGCTGGAGGCGGGGGCGCAGGGGCTGGCTCGATGGGGGTGGGCTTGGCTTGAGTGCCCTGTGCCCGCCATGTGCCAGAAGCAACATCAATCAGTGATCACAAAAGACATCTATGTGGTGGCATGGCAAGATTCCATGGTACAAGATTGACGACTGTCAGCCAGAGATGGCGTTCACCTGTCTGAATGTGCTGATTGCATAACCGGCAGCCAAGCCACCAATCAAAGCGATGAATGAGCCGGCAGATGATCCGGATGAAGACGCCACCGCAGCTGGCTGCAGGGCAAACAAAATGATGCCGTGCAACAGTACGTTGATATACTGTAGATCGTTCAGTATCACAGTGCAGTAGCGCCCGCAACTTTTGAAATGCAAACCACATGCTGCCCACCTCAGCGATCGCGCTTCCGGCAGCACTCAGCAAGAGGCCTGCTCCAGCTGCGAGCCATCCCCAGGTTCGTTGGCTCGGCTGCAACTCGGCGATAGTGCGGTTGCTGTCACTGCTGCCCTTCAGGGACGCCAGCACGACGCGTGCCCGAGAGTTGCCAGGACAGCGCAGTGCGCAAGGCTTCTGCACGCCGGCACACAGCTTGGCTTGCCGCGTAGCTGCAATGCTAGCCCCAGGGGCGACGCTCCTCATGACAGGCATGTGTGATTGTCAGCCTTGGAGCAGATCAAAAAGGCTGTGTACTAAGTATGTGTCTCTCTGGATCCAGGAGCCGCAAATCGTGGGAAAACTTCTCAACGACAATTGCCGGTTTCGTCCGTTGCTGACATTGGACAAGGGTTGTAACTTGCCTGTGCGTGCATCCAGCGTACAGGACGTATGAATCACGATTTGCGCCAAAGCCACGTTTGACACCATCTTTCCTTGTTTCCTACCAAGACGTCCCAACCAGCAGAGCACGGCAACCCTACTTTGTCAGACGCGGCTTTAGAGGAGCGCACTGCTTTTCAAGTACGTGACGCGGATGTTTCAACCATTTGCATGGATGTAGCAAGGGTTGTGGCAGACCATCATGGCACCCCTTTCCTGAACTTCGCAGTGGGCCAAGCGGCCAGCAAGAACCCGGCAGAGGAGATTTACCATGCTGCTGCCAGCAACAATGTCGCACACTTGAATGTAAGGAAACAATTCCGGGATGGAAGCCATGCGGTGCCGTGCGTGCGCGCTGCCAGCTAAGAGCAGACCAGCAGGCGTTGGTGGTCATGGCGTAGGGTGGAGGAATGCTCAGATTGATACAGGGCAGGGATTGAAGCTGCAGGGTGGCTGCTCGCTGTTACGCACGCTTTTGGCAGGGCTGGTCAACCGGACCTGTAGGTCTCCGGTTCTCGCAGCTATCTCCAGGCACTGTTGCATGCAAGCTGACTAGCACCCTGCACCTGCGCCGAGGGGCCAGAGAAATGTGAAACGAGGGTGAAAGAATCATGGACACATGGACAACCGTCATAGGGACAGCTTGTTAGATTTGCAGGTTCCATGGGCGATCCCTTTTTGCATTGGCCAATGCATGTGCAGAAAATAATTGGAGCACTGCAGGCCAGCGGCAGGCTTACTCCTGATACGTTCAAGTGGCCAGACACTGATGGACGTACAGCACTACACCTGGCGGCAGCCAAGAACTTCCACCATGTGGCACGCAGGGCAAGTGCTAATGGGGTGCAGCTGGGACTGGGGACCTTGCAGCTGGGGCTGAAGCCCTTGGGGCAATGCGTGACGGAGGGTTGTACATAGCAATCATTGTGCAGTCCCAGCAGAAGGATGGGAAGGCATTGTCGCACAAGGGACTGACAGGAACCTTACAGGGCTGCCTGTCCTTGCGTCTGCAGCTCCTGGAGTGTGGCGCTGATGCTCGCTACGTGAACTTGAAGCCAGGAGCGCATGGAGGCACCGCGCTTCATGAAGCAACGCGCAACCGCCATGAGGCCATGGCAGAACTCCTGCTCAGCTATGGTGCCAACCCATTCTTGTGCAACCTAGCGGGGAGATCATGCATGGACGAGGCTGTGCTCGAGGGTGCAGTCAACTTGCTCCGCCGCTTTGAGCAGCTAGCCACATGGCGTGGTGCAGTGTCTGTCAAGGTGGGACTCGTCTCGGGCTCGTCTTAGCTTATTTGTAGCAGATGCAAGCAAGGCAAGGGACAGACCAGGCAGTTGCCGACTAAAATTGCTTGTTGCAGGTGCAAGCTGTGCATTTGCAGATTAATCAATGAATTCATATGATGTTGCCAGCGTTATTTACATACCACATGCGGTGCTGCAGGCTTTTTCCGTCAGCTCTTTTGCAGGCTTTTTTTGCCAGCCCTTTTGTCAGCTTTTTTGCTGCAGCCACAGCCACAGTGCCTCAGACAGCAGGTGGCACAACATACTTAGTCCTGGTTATGCTGTTGCTGCAGACTAGCAAGCTGGGTGGCTTCTCTCAGCCTTACAAGGTCCGCTACATGGTGGCAGTGCCACACATTCCTTGTGCCAGTGGACAGCAGCCAGCACGGAACCAGGTAGGCAAATTGGCACACATGATTCCACAGGAGGCCAGAAGTGTTCTCTGGCACGGCATCCAAAAGTGCATCTGAAAGTTGGCCATCCCTCTGCTCCTGCCAGCAGCAGCGTAGATTAGCCGTTGGCAATACTGCATGCGCGAGAGATCTATACAGGGCATATCAACGCTGCAGTCAGCAGCAGTACCATGCTTGTAGGTACAGTCACTCTCTGCTTCTACCTTGTCACCTTGGTTGCTTGTCAACTGCACCTGTGACCGCTTCAGACTGACTTTGACCTGACTTGCCTTGGCGCTTTCTGTGTGTAGCAGGCTGTCACCACCCAGCCCATTAAGCACGTCCTTGCCATGTGTGTGCTTGCAGCTGTGGGTGTACAAGGACATGTCCGCACTCGTACCCAAGTCACGTGTGTGGCTGGACGGAGCTACTGTGCAAAGGACATCGCCCAACGACATCGTGCTGGTGGGTGCACCAGGGGGGCTGTGCACTGGCCTGATAGGAAATGGCAGGACGGGTGGATGCTTAGTCCCATTGGCAGCCTCACTACGCCTTCAACCTTAGTGTTTGCAGCGCCAGCCCTTGGCCTCTGTTTGCAGGCATCTAAACTAGCAGGGCGCACGTCAGTGGTGGGGGGGGCTAGGTCCAAGACCCTGGGCACTACAGCAGTAAATCTTGGGCAAGCAAGGCCTGTTCATGCATAGCGGCACATGCATGCCATTGGTTGTCTGTGTTGCAGCGGCTGCACCCGTCCCACAAGCTGCCTCCTGGTGACCTGGCGGCACGCTACGACAGAGGCTACTGCATAAACCTGCGAATTGCGGACGCCACCACAACCAGCGCTACCGTCCTGATGCACCTGGAACAACTCATTGCCAGGGGCGCCATACCCACTGCAGCACCTTCACAAGTAAGCTCAGCACCACAGGTTTGGTTTGGCCTACGCATGCCTGCTGCATGCCTGCTGATTTCGAGCTGTCTCGTCTTTTCAGGATGGGACCACAGCATGTGATGCAGCAGCTCACTTCATTACAACTTACTAGGCTTATTCGAGAATTGGGGGTAATCAGAGGCTGTCCTGGCCATGACCCCAAGCACATGTAAAGTTACAATAGCATCGTGTATCATGTTCATGTGCTTGAGAATAGCCTACCTTCCCACGAGGGTGTTACGGTGTTCTGGTACCGTGCAAGAGGGATGGTGTTCTGGTACAGTGTTTGTAGCAGTTGCAGTGAAACAGCCATGCACCACGGGCTAGACTGGTTGTATCTGGTGCCATACAGGGCTACCCGGTGATGCCCAGCCTTGGATCTTTTTCCTCCACAACCAGCAATGCACCCTCCCTCATGCCCACACCCGTTGGGAGCGGTGGCGGCGGCAGCGGCGCCCTTGTGCCCCGCACTCCCCCAGTGCCCACACCACCCCACCGCCATGCAGCAGCAGATGTTGGTCACGTGCTGCCACCAGTCAACACCGCCCACGGCGGTACAACCAATGCTGTTATGGCCACAGCCTATGGCTCAAGCACTGGCATGCAAGTGTCAGATGCGTTTGTTGAAGGCATGAGTGCTCTGCCAGGTGCGCATTCAGGCAGCAAGGTCATTGGTCCTCAAGTTAAAACTCACAGTGGCACACATGTCTGCGACGTTTGCAAGGTTACAGACATACATGTATCATCAAAACGACGGCATTTAAGGGAAGGGTCGCACAATATGTGTTTGAGAGGGTGTGCCAATTCGCGTGCAAGGTTATGCCTGGTCGCCTCATGCGACCAAACTGTGATGATGAGGGGAACTGATGTGAATTCACAATTTTGAAAAGCTCAAGAGGCAGGAAAGCCACACCCAAGCGCTGAAGCACCCATCCTAGCAAACCCAGCAAGTGGCAGCAGCAGGGCAGGTTGTGCGTGCAACCGCAATGCAGCAAGCAGCCAGGACATGCAAGCAAGCGCCAATCAACAGAACGACACACGAGTTAGTCCGGCGGACGGGACCAGCACCAGCAAAAAAGACCCGACTGCAGCCGTGCAGTCCCGCTTGAAAGGCAAGCAACTGGCCAGGCTCCAGCGGCCGCTAGCAGGTGTAGGTTTAACTCATTCTTTCCTTGTCTGCCTGGTGCTGGTGCAGGTGAGTCCGACTCTGACTTTGCGTCCCGCCTAGCCAGCGCCATCTCCGCCCACACAGGCCAGGACCAGCGGGTCATTCAGCAACGCAGTGGCACCACCACACCCCCTGCAGTGCAGCCCACCGGCATGCCTCCCATTCCGCAGGGTGCAGTGCCCGCCTGGAACTCACATCCTCTGCCCACCCCCGCCTCCACCGCCCCGGCCACCCCTCTCTCAGCCGTCGACTTCCTGCCCGAGTCCCCCTCTGCACCGCCCCTCACTACCATGCCCAGCTCGTCATCGGGCGGTGAGACGGCTGAGGAGCGGCTGTGTGTCATCTGTCTGTCCGGACCCCGTGAGGCAGGATACCTGGTGAGTGTCACACAGAGTGAGCGCACAAGGGAACCGCTCACAGCTTTAGCCAGTAAAGTCGGTCCAGCCAAACACACAGATATCATCTGGCAAAGCTGCAACCTGATGGGCATTGCAGATGCTGCATGCTTTTGGGTGCCAGCGGGCAGAAAGTATGCGTAGCAGGACAACTGGCAATCATTGAATGCGAGTCGTCAGCTTTCGGTTGTCTGTTCACTTGATGCATTTGCACTAGAGCACATCCACCGCATTTGTGTGTCTCAGACTCTGACTTTGACAACCAGCAGTATTTCAAATGTCTGTGGATTACTGGCATTTGGGCACATTTCAACGATTCTGCCTTGGGCTCATTGCTGCAATTGGTATGTATGCTTGTGTTCGCAGCACGGCTCATCCGTCCACATGTGCGTGTGTCGCGAGTGCTGCTCACATGTGGCACCTGGCGCTCCCTGCCCACTCTGTCGTCAAAAGATCGAACGTGTCATCAATATCTTCTAGGAGCAGCACATCACAAGACGAGCTACCAACGGCCCTTGCGCCTCTTGTGTCTGGATGGTCTGAAGCAACTCCGTCGAGACTCAATAAGGACCACCTGTGCAACTTTAGTGCAAGAAGCTTGTGCCAGTTGGCAGATTTGTTATGTGCACCAGCATTCCATCAGGCTTGTTACCACGCGTGGGGGCTACTGGGGCAATGCCACCTGGTGGCTGCTGCTCAATGCAGCACATGCAATAGTTCTGCCAGCATTCATTCATGAGTGATGATCCCAGCGGATCTCTGTACTTGAGGTTAGAGCCGGACGCATGTTGACGCATGCATGGAGAGACTGCTGCACTGCTTTTGTTTTGAGAGCTAGACAGGCTTGAAGTCAACTTGCTGGGTAAGGTTCTATTCACGTCTGCTTGTTCTTGAGCAGAGCCGCTTGGTTTTGAAGGCTGCCAGTGTTGCTTATTGCTTGCTTTCTACAGCTGTCTACAGTCCCTAGGCTTTGCGGGCTGGTCCATCATTGACCATTGACCTGGGGCATGTGCCATCACAGCAGCAGCTTTTCTTGCTTGCCTTTTGTGTCATCTTCGATTCAATCTTGTTCGCACTTTTGAAGTTGCTGTGGGTCGGGATAAATGAAGACAGGAATTGATGCCGTTGAGATGGCTACAGTTGCTGTTATGGTTCTCTCGCAAGGCAGGTGCTGCTCGACTGCAGATGTTGATGACTGGCTCTGTGCCAGGAGAGAGTTGCCAGTCTGCAACAAGGCAGGTATTGAGGTGGGCTAGATTGTTCGACACTGACACATACCTGTCATACGCCCCCAGCACCGTCAACGCTTGATCGTAGTAGCCTTGCTTCCGCAGCACGAGTGAAGTTGTTGCTTGACAAGCACCGGGAAGGCGGTATCTGCCTCAGCAAGAGAGCTCGCATTGGCCTCATTTCTCACCAACAGCAACATTGGACCATCGCAGGACAATTCTTCGCGAACTTGCTTGCAAGCAAGGTGTGCCTCCCCAGCGTCCCGGGTCCTTGCTTTCCTGAGCGCGAGCATGGGAAAGCTGCTTGCTAGTTGCTAGTTCTGGCCCGCAATCAGCCGGAACCGTTGCTGTACCAAGCCGGAACCGTTGCTGACCAGGGCTGCTGTGCGTCTGTCCCCCGATTGACGTTTGTATTCTGTGAATCAATCACACGATCTGCGCCAAGCGCGCGTTCTTCGGCATCTCCTCTGCGTCCCTACCCAGTCCCAGCACGGCAACCCTATTTTGTCAGACGCGGTTCTTCAGGAGCGCACCGCATTTTTAAGTACGTGGCGCGGCTATTCTACACATTCTTTGCACATGTGTAGCAAGGGTTGTGTCAGACCATCATGTCACGCTGTCTTTTCTGAACTTCGCAGTGGGCCAAGCGGCCAGCAAAAGCCCGGCAGAGGAGATTTACCATGCTGCAGCCAGCAACAATGTCGCGCGGTTGAACGTAAGGAAACCATGCCGGAAGCCATGCATGCACTCTGCCGGGTAGGCCTTGGCGGGCCTTGGCGTACCTTGGCAGGCATGCGTAAACGGATGTAGGAACGCCTGAATTGATACGGGGTAGGCGAGAAGCTGCCGGGTGGCTGTCCGCTGTTGCGCATAGGGCTGGTCAACCGGACTTAGGTCTCCGGTTCTCGCTGCAATCTCCTGGCACTGTTGCATGTGCGCACTGCGCACCCTACGTATGTGTGTGCATCCTGAATTGCAGCCAGCAACAGCGCAGAGGGGCTCAATCACGTGAGATCGCGCATGCACGTCTTTTGGACACGAACGTCGTTCACACTGTTGTGCCCTTGCTGTGCAATTGCAGCTTGCCAGATTTGCAGGCTCCATCGGCGATCCCTCCTTGCACCTGCCCATGCATGTGCAGGAAATCATTGGAGCACTGCAGGCCAGCGGCAGGCTTACTCCTGATGCGTTCAAGTGGCTAGACATACATGGACGTACAGCACTGCACCTGGCGGCAGCCAAGAACTATCACGATGTTGCACGTAGGGCAAGTGCTGATGGGCGACCTGGCAGCTGGGATAGCCATTTGGGCAATAGGTGATGGAGGGTGAACGCGGCATTGTTCTTTGCAGTTGCAGCAGGTGGATGGGATGGCATTGTGGCAGGGACAAACAGGAATCTTATAGGGCTGTCTGTCCTTGCGCCTGCAGCTCCTGGAATGTGGCGCTGATGCTCGCTACGTGAACTTGGAGCCAGGAGCGCATGGAGGCACCGCGCTCCATGAGGCAACGCGCAAACGCCATGAGGCCATGGCAGAACTCCTGCTCAGCTTTGGTGCCAACCCATTCTTGTGCAACCTAGCGGGGAGATCATGCATGGACGAGGCTGTGCTTGAGGGTGCAGTCAACTTGCTCCGCCGCTTTGAGCAGCTAGCCCCATGGCGTGGTGCAGTGTCTGTCAAGGTGGGACTCGTCTTAGGTTCAGGCAGCTTGTGTGCACCATGCATCGTGGTTGTTGCAAGCAGGGCAACCGAATTGCCAACCGAAACTGTGTGCTGCAGATGCAAGCTGTGCACGAGCTGAAAGCACGAGTAGATCACAGATGACGATTGGTGTGGTTGTTCACGTCAATGGCGCCGCAGCACAGCCACAGTGTGACCCCAGACAGCCTGGGACACAACGTACTCAGCCCTGATTTTGCTGTTGCTGCAGACTAACAATCTGGGTGGCTTCGTCCAGCCTTACAAGGTCCGCTACATGGTGGCAGTGCCACACATTCCTTGTGCCAGTGGACAGCAGCTGGCACGAAGGCAGGCGGGTGAATGGGCACACACGATGCAACAGGAGGGCAGAAGTGTTTTCTGACATGGTGTCCAAGAACGCACCTGAAACCTAACTGGCATAGATTAGCCCTTCGAAACACTCCATGCGGAAGGGGTGCATACTGGGCAATTTGAAGCTGTGGTGATCAACGGTACCTTGATTGCAGCAGCAGTCACTCTGTGCTCGAACACCCACTTACAATGTGAACCTCAGGCACAATTCGATTCTCTTGTTCACTGCACCTGTGACATCTTCAGACCGCATTTACAGGCAGTCAACAGTGCTGACCTTCTTTGCCTTGGCGCTTTCTATGGACAACAGATGTTTGACATCTCCATTAAGCATGTTCCATTAACATCTCCATTAAGCATGTTCACTTGCTGGGTGTGTTTGGCTGCAGCTATGGGTGTACAAGGACATGTCCGCACTCGTACCCAAGTCACGTGTGTGGCTGGACGGAGCTACTGTGCAAAGGACATCGCCCAACGACATCGTGCTGGTGGGTGCACCAGGGGGGTTGTGCACTGGACATGGCCGGACGGGTGGATGCTTAATACCATTATATTTGCAAGGCCACACTGCAGCAGTAGGCTGATGACACATGCACACGCGCTATGTCATGACGCAGCCTGGAAGTTGTAGAGGCCGACTCCCTGCTCAGGTTCGGTGCAAACTGGAAGCTGTCAAGTGCATGCTCATGCGCGTTTCCTTTTTTTGAGATGGGGTCTGTGGCTGGCAACTGCCTTGATCGCTTGTGATGCTTTCCCCACCGTGCTGTCAAGGTGGCAGCGCCATGTTGCGCTCATGCACAGCAGCAAGTGCATGCTGTTGCTCGTCTGCGTTGCAGCGGCTGCATCAAACACACCAGCTTCCTCCTGGTGACCTGTTCGCACGCTTTGACGCGCATACGGGCTTCTGCATCTACCTGCGCATTGCGGATGCAGCCACGACCAGCGTCACCGTTCTGATGGACCTGGAAACTCTCATCACCAGGGGTGCACATGTGATGCCAGTGGTTATGCCATCAGTGCCAGACCCAAACCGTCCTCTGCTGCACATGGATCAAGCGAAAGTGGCGGAGGTGGTAAAAGGCCCACTGCTACAGGTGTGTGGGGTGTGTGACTGGAGACGCTCATTGGTGCCAGTGCTGCCAGTCCTGCGAACAGTGGATGAATGGAGGGCAGATACCATTGCACTGGGCAGAGATGTGCCCGGTTATGCGTTATAGCACCACTCACAGTTTCACTCTTAAGTGGCTCTGCCAATGCCGCCTCGTGCGACTGTTTGAAATTTTGCAATTTGCGCAAATAGTTGGGATTTGCGTTGGACGTGCTACATGGTGTGCACTCCCTCCTTGTAACGTTGTGCTTGCCCTAGAGCACAAGGGTTTTGGCCGAATTCCAACTCCAACCTTGCGGCCGTGCCAGAGGCGACAGCGTGATGCATGTGACTGCGACACCACACAACGCAATTCTGGTGACGTTCAACTCTCCAAGACCGCTGTGGTGCTGGGTATCACAGCCTACTTGTGCCAAAGGCCCAAGCCCCGGCTACGGCGGCCCGCAGGCCACGTCTTCCAGCAGATATGCTAGCAACCCCTGCTGGCGATTTGCTGCCCTACCCAGCTGCTGCAGAGACTCTGTCCTTACCCACCACGGCCAATGCCTCACCCTTTTGGTGGTGGGTTGAGCAGGGCAACGGCTCATCTGGGGCGACTATGTGGTTGCGGCTGCTTGATACACTTGCAGATGTCTGTTTTTTACACCTGCAAGCAGGACGTGCCGCAGCCTGTGCCAAGTGAACTGTGCTTGAGCAGCAAGTGCTGCCTTGCGGCCAGTGGCCAATTCTGACGCTGGGTTGTACCACAGGGCACGCCAGTCAGTATCCAGCTATGCAGCACCGGCGGAGCGACCAGGACGTCGTTCAAGCGCTGTGCCACGCCCTCAGCAGCAGGTATGCTGTTTGTTTAAGCACTTGTACTGACATGAAACGTTCACTGTTGTTGTGATCTTGCGTTGTCTTTGTAGCGTCACATCGCTCACCTCTGTTGTGGGCTGCACATGCAGGTGACGATAAAGTGGCTTGCCGGCAAGCTGCGCAGCCTTCGGCAGCAAAGCACCCAAGCCTTCCGTTAATGCAGGAAGATAAAGGACTATGTACTCCGAAATGCCCGCGCCTTGCCAGCAGCTAAGCACCGTGCACATGTCTGCAAGTTTGGGTGCTTGGCCCCTACTACGACTTCTTGCTGTCCAGCGACCACATGCATCTACAAAGGAAAAGCAATGATACACGTTATCGAGACCAGCGATTATCCAGCAGGTGTAGGGCTCCTGCAGCGCAGCATTCGCGTCTGTCGTGGGCTGGCAATCGAGGAGGGCGCTCTGGCTAACGCAGCCGGCATCTCTCCAGCCTGCATCGCAACAGTGTGCAGTCCTGCGCATCACACAGTTGCTCCAGGCGAGCCGTTGCCTTGCTCAGTTCCACCACCAAACCCAGAGCCCAGCCGCAGCTCGCAGCCTGCAATTATCCCGGAGCCGCTGCCTATTTAGCTGCCGACATACTCACACTCGTCGAGTTAACCTGGGCTGAGGCAGCGGAATGCCACGGCGCACCCCTCCACCACTGCCAGGAACGATGCCAATCCACCACGCCGCCTGCGCTGTCCAAACAGCAGGCACTGCCACCAACGCCTCTCCTCTTCTTGCAGACCGTTTATCCCTCCAAAGACGGTGTGCTACTTCGCCAGCCAGGCAGTGAAGGTGTCGCCTGGCTGCAGGGACGTCTCGCGCATTCTATGGAGAATGGTTCTCCGTCTCTGGATGGCATGCGGCGACGGTTTCCCCACCATGTGCAGTGCCCGTCGTGGCACTTTCGTGCACTAAGGCTCGGATTGGTTGTGTTTGCTGCCATGCAGGGCAATCCGGTGTTGCCTAGCCTGGGATCCAACACAGCACCTTGCCTCCTACCCACATCCGTCGGCAACGGAGGCTTGATGCCCTGCACGCGCCCCGTGCTCACACTGCCCTGCCTGGGGTCCAGCACTGCACCCTGCCTGCTGCCCACACCAGCTGGCAGTGGTGGCCGCTATGTTGGCACGACCAGTGCTGATGCAGCCACGGCCTGTGGCTCAAGCACTGGCATGCAAGTGCCGGATGTGTTCGTCGAAGGCATGCGTGCCCTGCCAGGTGCGCACTGAGGTAGCAAGGTCACTGGTTCTTAACCCAAAACCCACACCAGCGCACACGACCACGACAACTGCAAGGTGACTGGCAGAGATGTGCAGTGTATCACGAGTTGTGATTTCTTTCTCATAGGTCTGGCCGCCATTGAAAGAAGACACGAGCGCTCGATTCTCTTCTCATCCCATGGTTAAACGTTCTGCCTGTTGCTTGTGCAGGCGAGTCCGACTCTGACTTTGCGTCACGTCTAGCCAGCGCCATGACCGCCACCATGGGCCAGGACCAGAGGGTCATCCAGCAACGCAGTGCGACCACCGTACTGTCAGCAGCGCACTCCAGTGGCTTGCCTTCCATTCCGCAGGGTGCAGTGCTTTGGAGCGCACATCCCCTGGCCATCTCTGCCTCCACCACTCAGGCTACCGCCCTCTCAGGCGTTGGCTTTTTGCCCGAGTCCCCTTCTGCCCCGCCCCTCACCACCATGCCCAGCTCGTCATCGGCCGGCGAGGCGCCTGAGGAGCGGCTGTGTGTCATCTGTCTGTGTGCCCCCCGGGAGGCAGGGTATTTGGTGAGTGCTGCATAAAGTGAGAAAATGATAGGATTTGTCATACCTGCAGCTGGTTTTCCAATTTAACTCACATCTGTCAGCTGACGAAGCTGGTGTGCTGTTGTACAGAAAGTATGCAAGAACCAAGACAACAGCATTTGTTTGTCTCAGACTCTGACTTGGACGACCAGCAGTATTTCAAATGTCTGTGGA
>QAXH01005574.1:2474-47021 GCA_004335635.1 Chloromonas sp. AAM2
ACGGAACCACGTGCTGCAGTTTCTCACGAGTGGACTCTGGAGGTGTAAAGGAGATGTCTACGATATAAACAACATTCTGTTGTTTTATCGTTTTGCAGACTTTCGTCTGCATCAGTGTTTCCAGGTTATTAGGGTGGTGGGTCGTTACATCGTTCTAGTGGCGTGCCGCAGCAGCACTGTTCAGGCGCACAAGCAACTAAAATTCGGCGAAACAAAACGTGCAAACAAGCTAGCAAGCAAGCACACAGCCATTGCAAGCACAAAAGCAAACAAACAAACAACCAAACGGTTCGATTTAACCAGAACACGACAAGGTTGGAAGCAACTAGACCCACCACCCAGCACGCCTGAGCAGCATCCATGCAGGGCGGGTGGGTGGGCAATAACCTGGAAACATTGATGCAGACGAAAGTCTGCAAAACGACATAACAACAGAATGTTGGTCATATCGTAGACATCTCCTTCACACCTCCAGAGTCCATTCGTGAGAAACTGCAGCACGTGGTTCCGTTACACTCCACCACTTAGCAGCTGCGCAGTGGCCCTCTTCACGCTCCTGCCATGGTCTGGTTCAAACATGAAACGTGCTTGGAACGAAGAACTGCTACTTACAAAGCTGACAACTTAGTTTCAACGCAAGTCGGCAGCCGTTGCATGCAGGGTCTGCACAGGCAAGCATCCTTCAAGCACATCTGCCCTCCCCCAGCAATATCTGCCAGGGGCGTTAAGCAGGCGCTGTCATATCACCTGTGCCAGATCCAGCTGCATCCGGCACGCCCTATACCTACAGGTGTACGATATCGTGTACAATGTGTTGAACCTGGGCCCAGATAACCCCACAAAATGCCTATAAATAACCGGCCATCCACCTGCTTGCTCATCTGCCAGCCGTGCCGCTCTCACAGCTCGTCTGGGACTGCACAAACCCGGGAAACTTGCAGGCATGAGGCCTGCCTCGTCCTGATGCGTGGCCTCTGCATCCACTCCTGGATTACATGCGAGGCACGCAGCCTCTAACCACATGCTGGCCCATCCACTGCTGGCGATTCACTTCCAGCCCGTTTGGCTGCCAGGTTGGCCCGATTGGCTACCCGCTCTATGATATCAGTAGGGTCAGGATAGCTGCGGCTGGACAGCCTGCTGTAAACCTGGTGCCCATCCGAAGTGCTGATTTCAAACGAGCCCAACCTGCCGTCGCCCTCTTCATTCCCCTCAACCACTACACTTGGAAAGGCTGACTCAATTGCATCTGCTACTTCAATGTAGGCCTCCACATCCGCTGGGTCGTACTCGATGATAATCTTTTCAGGCGGCGCACGGCCCAGGCCTGCAGATCAGGCCATACTGCGGACCTGCTTCGATTGGCTGGGCGTAGTTGGCCTGAAGCGTGTGGCTGGGGTTGTTTGAAGCAAAGCTGGCATGCTGAAGACGCCAGGCCAAGGCTGAGCCAGCTTTACATGCACGCATGATAAGCAACTGCACGTGGTATTGTGATAGGTTGGTTTGAAAATGGCTGCTTGTCTGTTGGCCGCTGCATTGACCAGGTTACCACGCGCACACAATGGGCAGTTGCAGGTGGTGCTGTGGCGGGCTGTCTGGGTCAGAGCCTGGCAAATGCAAGATGAGCAGCTGCAGGCGGTGCTGCAATGGGTTGGTTGGGTACTGCTGGTGGCTGGATGGGGCAGAGTGCGACGCATGCAAGATGAGCAGCTGCAGTTGGTGGTGTGGATTGGCTGGGGCATACTGTTGGCAGCTGGGTGGGAGAGTAGAGCTCCTGCGAAAGACGCAAAACCAGTTGCGATAGAACTGGATCCGATACGATTCAGAACACGCCAGGCACACGACACGGGCTTGTCCCATTGATGGGAGGCTTTGCATTTCCAAACCTACCTCTGTGCCCTGGCACCAGCGAATCACAGGCTAGCCCCTGCAGGCTTGCGCCTGTCTCATTGCCGCGAACCATTCTTGAAACGAGGCTGACACAGCGCGGCATATTGAACAATGCAGGGCAGAGCTTTTGTCCACGGTTGGTTTAGAAAGTATGTCACTCGACTGTCCTGGCGCGAGAGTGGGAATGAATGTAGAAGAAAAGAAGTTTGCCAGTTCTGGGACAGTTCTTGCGTCCTGCACTTTTGCTGTAGCCGATGTGTGACAAACCCCAGCCAGCTTTATAACGGAAAGAGCCATCTCACTCTTGGATGAGTTGTCTGGCTTCTGTCTGTCTGGATGTGATGTCGAGTTGTAGTGAGCTGCCTTCACTGGGTAGCTTTCACTTGGCCACTTCCGAGGTTGAACTGCCTTGTTACTGCCTTGTTAGATCCTCAAGCTTCAAACCATCACCTTCACTTCATGGCACCACCACAATCTGGATCCGCTGCTGCCACCCCTAACAAGTCCTTGACAGGCAGCCAGGCACGTAAGCAAAAGCGGGACAGCGCTAGCACGCCAAGCGCCTCCAGGGCCCCACCTGCACAGGATGAAGGCAGCAGGCAACTGGCAGCTCTGGGCTACGGCCTGCTGGTTCTGCTGGGTGCACCCATTCTCAGCCTGGACTACACTGCAAATGGCTCGTGAGTGAACATGGCTGGGTGTATGCGGGGAGCATGCACTAGGCTGAAACCCACAGGTGCAGTGGGCGTTTGATTAGTCAGGCACGAGTCAGAACATACCTGCATCATGCGATTGTATTTGTGCATCTTACAAGCGTTCAGCACAGCGAAGAAGGCAGAAAGTCAGCGGCCGCCTTGGACATCGTACGCAAGGGGTCATCACTACCCCAAAGCACTCTTGAGTGTGAATACCAACACGTGCTGTAGGTATTAGCACTGCGAGTTCACATTGCCAAAGGTGGACGGCAGAGTGCAAGGCGTAGACTAGAACCCTCGTCTACAGCACCAGACATGACCAAGCACATGACTGTTTGCAGAGTCAAATTCTTTCAGTTTTCTGCCTGCCATGCGGCTTCTCTGGCCATTCTTGACGTTGCCCCGCCCCTGGCTGCTCTGGCTAAGGTCATCATGCTGCCAGCGGCATACATGCAGGTAAGAAGGCACTGGGAAGCATGGAAAACGTGTGTAACTGTAGCTACAGCTACAGGTGCCTGCACCACACGTTGTTTGTGTTCATACCGCTGCTCGCAATACCAGGGCGTCCCTGGATTTTATGCCCCTCTGTAGAGCACACGCATGTGTGGGTGGGCGGACTCGAGCCAGGCCTGGTGAGCATAGGTCTGGGTTTAGGTGATCCAGGCAAACAGCCTGTGCCCAGGCACCGTGCTTGCAATGCCACACGGCTCCTGGTTCACCTTTAGCTTGCGATAATCTCCTTGAGCCTGCACTGCTGAAGTACTACATACCTGTAATCCATGGCATCACTCTCGCATCTAACACTCAGCTGCTCGCCTCCCGCGGCGTGCCCCCTGTCCACTGCCACCTGCAGTTCCACCTCTTTCACCTTGTTTGCGCAAGTTCTGTTTTACTTCAATTACTTTTGTTTCAGCACATGTTGTTGCTTCCCTGCAGCGCATCTCTATGACAGTCAAGCACTGTATGGACAAGAATGAGGCGTTGTGCAATTGGAAGCCATTGGCCAACGTCCCCGCCATGCTACAGGAGGCAGACTTGTCGCCCCTGCTGCCAGTATTCCATCAGGTGCGAGCATGCAAGAGAGCGCTGTAGACACAGGCAGGCACATGCAGATTCTTAGGTCAAGTCATGGCAGCAGGTACGCAAATAGTGGCATCAGCAATGAGCACACCCCTTGATGGCTGTTGTTAATCGCAATGATGAAACCTAACATTGCCTAACAGCACGGTCAGTAGTGTACTCAGGCAAGGAAGTGCCACCTACCCGGCTGTTGCAGTGGACTTGTGAATGACCAATGATACTGAAAGCGTAAGCGCCATGCCTCCTCACACTCCATGTTGAAATGCACGCCATCTTTTGCTCGCCACGTTATCACTCATGTGCCTGTTGCAGGCCTTCAAGCCGTCCCTTTTGAACCTTCTCTATGCGGGTGGTGTGGTGGTGACCTTCACTGCAGTGGCTGGGCTGTACCGGCCTGTGCGAATGGGTGTGCTAGGCTTCCTGCTCCTGGTGAGACACACACGATGAAGGAACACTCATGTTGGCCGTAATGGCACTATGCAAGAAGATGTGACGTGTCAAGACACTGGGAACTGAAGACACGTGCGAAGCGTATCAGCAAGTGTCTCCCTGTCTATTCTACTATGTGCCTTCCAGCTGTCACGACAGCAGACTCAACACGTGTGTCTGATCACACTTCTTTGCCGTGTATGCCAGGTGGCCAGCTGTTACTTTACAGAATCCGCGAGCTTCATGCCTACCATCATCATGGAGGGATTCCTGGGAGGCTATGTGCTTTTCTTTGACCCGGTGAGCTCAGCTAATCTTTTCCCTGGTTGGGGTATGGTAAGAGGGAATCCAACCTGTCCAACAAGCATATGAAGGGATTTCAAACAACCGAACGCCACGTATGGCAGCACCAATGCCCCGGTTTGTTGGCTTGGCATGCTCCTATGTTCTAAAGTAGTTTCTAACGATGCTGGACTGCACTCATGTTTGGTAGGGTGCAGGCAAGTTGCAGGGGTTGGAAATAGTAGGGTGTGGGGTTGCAAGCTGTGTAAATAGGCCTGCTCTTGCGGCAGTGCTTGCCATGCTTGCATACCCATGCCGATACGTCTTGGCAAGGTACAGGACACGCAGCAACCACAACTAGAACACATGGCCTGTTACTCACAACCACTGAAGGAATTTGCTGCAAGCCTGGGCGCAAGGCAAGCTCCCAGCAAGCCAGAAAGGATGACATACAACGTCAGATGATGCTTCATCAAATTGGCCCAATCGAAATGTCGCCAGAGATGGGCGCATTTGTGACATTGCACATGCTGTCCAAGGACTTCAAGCCACAAGTACAGACGCAGTCCAGCACACGCATCACCTACTTTGGAATCAGTAATCAAAGAATTTGGCCACATGCATTTGGCACAAAGAGCAGCAACTCGACGTCACAAATGCATGGCTCTTGTAAATGTTCATGCGCAGGCCGGCATGCAGAAGGAGGCTGAGCAGCGAGCCCGCAAGGCAGCAGCCAGGAAGGCGGCGGCCGAGGCCAAGAGAGGGTCAGAGGGCGGGCCCGCAGCCCCCGGTGCCGGCTCAGGCGCGGCTGCCAGCACGTCTACCCCCTCAAGTGCGTCCCAACGCAAGACCAGCAAGCCCGCGGATAAGAAGAGCCTCTATGATATCTAGGAGCAGCACAGCAAGGGCGTTTGCATCAATCTGGGGCGCTTTCATCGACATCAGAACTGTCTGTTCCCACTCGCCATTTACTCTTGTTCATCATCACAGCTGGGGGCTGAGGCGCAGCCCAACCCATTTTTTCTGGGGAAGGGCAGCGCCTTTTGGCACACGTGGCCATAAGTATACTCCGCAAACTTTGCAAGCTGTGCGCTGGAAGTGCATTAGAGCGTAAGCGGCTGGCAGGACAGTGTTATTCATGTCCATGGCCGCCTGACTCCGGCCATGCGACACTACTGGCCGTACTGAAGTGTGATGTGCTCTGCCATCTTGTAGTGCACCTGCGCCTGGTGCAGCGGCTCTGGCAGGGTCTGCAGCGCCGGGCTCATGGGGTGCACACCCATGCTGAACCCGCCAGGCGTGCCTGCAGAGGCATGCACACCACATCGGAGTGAAAAAGGATTGGGACAGATGCTGGTTTGCTGGCTGACAAATCCTGTGAGGTGCTGTAGGGGCGCAGTGGCTTTCAGACGGAGGGAACGGAGGCTGTGCATGTGAGGAATGATTGCCTGGTACATTTCTTATGCATGCCTGTGTAAGGCGCTGAATGCAAGCTGCTTGTTTGTCCACGTCTCTTGTGTGTTTCTTGTAAGTTCGCAATGCGAGGTGAATCTTGCAATATTTATTGAAGGCATAGCTGCGTAGCTGTCTTGGAATAAGTCCTTCTTCACTTTCGGACAGAGAATGGCGCATCCTACACTCACCTTTAACTTCCAGCACAAGTGGCAGCCATCTGCATGCAAGACAGTGGAGGCAATGTGTGCTTGAGCATATGTCCATGTACTTCTTGAGAAGACTGCATACTCGATGACACAATTTTTGGCTGGAATTTCTTGTGTCAGTGTAACAGAGTGACCCTGTCCACCCGCTAGCGCCCAGTAAAGCCTTATCTTAACGCACTCAGCTTGTGGTTGTCAATCACGAAGGGGTCACTCAGCAGTGACTGCTTAAACTGCCAAGCAAAGTTGTGGAAACTGCATCATGTATGGGACATGCTAATGACAGCTCTCATCATGTTGGAGAGTGATGCCTGCATGAATTCCTGCCTCCTCTACCACAGTGATGTCTGCCACAGCCGGTGCACATTGTTCGTACACGCACATAAGCGAGCCTAGTTTCGAGCTTGCACTCAGCATTGTTACCAGCCGGCACTTTGGCACGCAAACTGTTGTTACGTGTGTACTGGGCTCGGCCCGACACTCAGAAGACGTATCTGATGCCAGCACCCCAGCTTGTGTTGACATTTCTGAACATGAGGTGACTTGCTAATGTCAACAGGACTCGGTCGCTTACCTTGTGAGCAGGTGCCATGCCTCATGCTGCAAAGTGCCTCCTTCGTCCGTCACCAGCAGAGGCACAGGCCTGCCCAGGCACTGGCTGCAGGGCGCACGAGCATAACCCTAGGCTAAGCATTAACTAGGCAGGATTCGGCACCATGATGCAACACCTTGATAACCCTGATGCAAAGCACTACTGATCAGAGAAGGCATGTCCGCCAGAAATCACCACTACGGGACTATAATTTGCAAGGCGAGATCAACACTGAATCCTAATGGCGTCCAATCTCCCAGCTTATGCAAATCACACTTCTGGTTGTACATCGGCAAAGCCATTGCAGACAATGATGCGCAGAAACACGTACATCACATCACTATGCCATGGTTGTACGCTTTGGAAACGGACAGGCCATGCTCATTTGGCACGTGGTGTGCTGCTGAGGCAGAGGATCCCGTCAGCCTCACCTGAGAGTGTCCACAGTGTTGACCAGGTAGGCGAGGGTCTTGACCAGCTGCATCTCACGCGCACGCCGGTCCATGTCGGCGCTGTGTTAGGAGCAGGGCCAAGCCAGTCCTTGGTGCGCTTGGCATGCAGTCAACGTCACAATAATGGTGCGACAGTGCACACCACCATCCTGGCACTGTGTGTTCCATCTACCAATGTGCAGAAGATGTTTATCAAGCCCGTTACGAATGTGTCATGAAGGTGTGCAACAGGTGTGTTCTCAACAACTGTTCATTCATTGGTGATTGTGTCTACCAGGCCTCACCTAAAGAATGCACTCAGGTTGTGCAGCACAACGGCTCTGGGTGTGGGCACCATGGCATGCAGACAGCTCAAGTAGTGCTGCAGGGGCTGGAAGGAGTCCAGGTACCTGCGAGGGAGTGTGCGCCGCATCGCACACTGAGGCTGCCTAACTACTGCATACTTGGCTGCACGGCCTAGGCCCACCATACAATCTTCAAGGCAGCAGCAAATCTTATGCTGGCAATAGCGGTTACTTCGCACTCGTCTCATGCATCATAACTCATGATTGCTGACCCCAAATGGCCAAGCACAAGGCACATGCAAAGGCTTATCACGTCTTATGGACGGTGAAATTGTGAGGCATGGCAGGGGGCTTCAATTCACACTGACACACAAGTGCGTGTGAGCTACTGGGTTAAAGCGAAGTCAGGCACACGTTTTATCATCTTTATTGGTTGCAGCCAGCAGAGATCTTGATGCGCACATAATCATTCATAATCATTGCGACTGGCTAGTTTACTGCACCTTCATCATGCATGTATCCAGCTGTGCTGCCCGTGCACAGTGCGTGCCATCTTTACCTGCTGGCCCTGCCATTCCATCCGACATCACATCCCTGTGCCGTGCACACCTGAGTTTGACCTGAGCCAGCGCTGCTCCCTGCACTGCTGCACTGGCCGCCAGCACCGGCTGGTGCTCCTCCAGCGCCTGCTGCCGGCTGATCACAACGGCAGTGCCAGCAGGGTCACGCTGGTCCATCAGGGTGTTGGCGGCGAACTGCAGGGCCAGAGAGGCCAGCAAACTGCAAGCATGTAACGTGCGTAGCGGGCTATGTTTTCCCTGGGTCACGCCTGCGCAGACTGCGGAATCAGGACAGAGCCACATCCCCATGTATGAGTGAGACCAGATGTGTTGACGTCTTAAACGCCGGGAAGTTACACATCGCACCTGGATGCTGGTCCTATGAGCATGCATCTGGTCTGGTCAGGGGGAAAGGCTGGCATGCGGTGTGCAGGTCCTTGCGCCCCCTCTGCAGAGCAGCAAAGCAGCCTGCTGTAGGAAAAGCAGGTCTGCTCATCGCTGTGAGGCCCTGGCTGCCGTCCGGGCACCTCCATGTATCAGATGGAGCGAGTTGGGTGCTGTCACCATCGTTATTGTCTGCCTGAACGCATGCAGCCCTCGTGCTCATCCCGCATGATTTCAGATGACGTGTACAACGCCGGCACGATACGAAGCAACCAGTGAGATGATGGTGCGATGCAGCGAAGAGATCACCGGTGGATTTGAATCATCACCGGGAGTGAGAAACGTCCGTAACTCCGACACCTCACACACAGTTTCGCACGCTGCGCCCTGCCCATCAGACTGTATCACGCATTGCGCAGGCATCGCGATATGACTGGCACAGAGAATGGTTCGGTCTACGGACAAGGCAAGGAGCCAAGGCAAGGAGCCAAGGTGAGTCCGGCAGGCCAGCCTCGCATGAATGGCTGATGGCTGTGCCACACGATTGCACTTGAACTCAGCAGGTGCTGAGCTATACGTGCATCACGTATATGTTTTCTCATCTGTTTGCCATGATGGCATGCCAGTGTGTGCCACGTACATGTAAACATCCGCCGGTCTGCGTGCACATCTTGCTGCGAGCACTTCTTGTGGCTGCCGATTAGCAGGTGCCATGTGTTACTTTGTGGACCCAGTCGCACGCAGTCTCTGCAACTCTCACTGTGATCTTGGCCTGCCAATGTGTTGTTTTGCCCGGTACATGGATTGTCACGGGGCTTCACACAGCTGTACAACACTCTACCATTCTTGTGACTACATCTTGTGTCTCATGCACGTATCTTGTCCTCGTATGGCCAGCGATGACCTTAGGCATGCTGCCCTGCTGCGCCATGGACCTTCATGCAGGCTGGACAGCGGCTGACCATTCTGCACTTTAATGACGTGTACAACATTGAGCCATGCGACAAGGAGGGCTATGTCTCCGGTCCCGCACGCCTGGCAGGAACAGTGAGTGTTGCACGGGGTGGCATGCACTTCAGCCCGCATGTCCCACAGCACAGTCAGACCACACATTGTCAGTGGCACTATGCGGGCAGCTGATGGAGCCAGTGGCAGGTAGTGTAGGTAGTCACGAACCAACATGGTGCACCGGCTGTCATCACGATTGGTAGGGCAATTGGTTGGATTTGTTGCCTCTTCCGGATGTGTTGTCCCATTTCACATGTGCTCCTGAGATAGTGTTGGTAGCCATGCATCCAACATCGTCGCCATGTGTACCGGCTGTCAGGCCACTTGATAGGGCATCAAGTAGTGTGATGTGTCAGTTCAAGCCTTACCCCGGATTCTTCATCGCCCTTCTGCCCCACCCAAGTGCGCTCCTGTCTTGCCTCAGGTACGAGCCATGGAGGCGGACAGCCCTCTGGTGCTGTTCTCAGGGGATGCGTTCAGCCCCAGCTCAATGAGCACTGTCACACTGGGTGAGTCACTCTTGGATTCACCTGCGTCACACTGGCATGTAACACAAGCGGGCAGTTCTGGGACAATGCCATGGTGTTTTGTAATGTGTGGTCAGCCATGTCTTGTTTTCCTGCCTGCAGCACTTTTGATTTGATGACGCAGACATGCCCCTTGGTTCACTGCAACCGCATATGAAGAGAAAAGGTTGCACACACATGCGGGCAAGCTCTGCCAAGGTCTTGCACGTCTTGGACGTTGGCACTCGCATGCAGGCTTGCACGTTATCGTATGTGCCATGCCATGTTTTCCTTTCAGGTCAGCACATGCCTCCTGTGCTCAACACAATTGGGATTGCTGCGGCCTGCATCGGCAACCATGACTTTGACCTGGGCCTGGCCACTGCGCAGTCACTGGTGAAGCAGTGCAACTTCCCGTGGATGATGAGCAACGTGGTGGACAGGGAGACCGGTGGGTTGTGCAAGATTTGAAAAGCAATTACCA
Source organism: Chloromonas sp. AAM2 (assembly GCA_004335635.1). Taxonomy (NCBI): domain Eukaryota; kingdom Viridiplantae; phylum Chlorophyta; class Chlorophyceae; order Chlamydomonadales; family Chlamydomonadaceae; genus Chloromonas; species Chloromonas sp. AAM2. Next base: position 12,779 of record QAXH01005574.1, read on the forward strand.
GCGTGCACTGTTATGCTTGGCATGTGTGCTAAGCAGCAGCAGCAGCAGCAGCAGCGCCATATAGCACCTAAGAGCATTGAACAGACGAAAAGAGGCGCACAACTGCGTTGGCGGGTGTGTCAGTGAGAAATGGAGAGGCAGTGGAGACAGTGTCTGGCCTGGCAAGGATGGCAGGGGCTGAGGCTGGCGAGTTTTGCCGTGGTTGCTGCATTGTGAGCAAGGCTGTAACGTGTGCCCATGTGCCCCTTGCCCACGTGCCGGAAACATCTGGGTCTGCGTGGTGTGTTTTGCAGGCCACATCCTGCCCGGTCTCCACGAGACACTGATGATAACCCACAGCGGTGTGCGTGTGGGGCTGATGGGCCTGGTGGAGGGCGAGTGGCTTGAGACGCTGGGAGCCGTGGACCCCGAGGCCCTGCTGTACAGGGACTTTGTGACGGAGGGCACGCGCCTGGCAGAGCAACTGAGGGTGAGCGGCACGGGTGGCCCTGGGCTGGGTCAGCAGTAGTTTGCGGCTAGAGCATGGACACTTCGTTGTCAGTCAATAAGCAGCCACATATGGAGCAGACGAATGTGTGAGCCCAATGTATCTTAGTTTGGGGCAATACCAGTCTCAAACGACTTAAGGGCGCAAAGCTGTGCAATCACTACACAGGGAGAAACCGGCATAATGGTGGCTGGATGGCTGCACTGTGCCATGGCATGGAACTACAAACGTGCACATAAAACAGAAGACGATCAAAACTACACAGGGAGAAACCGGCATAATGGTGACCGGATGGCTGCATTGTACCATGCCATGGAATGCAAGACCATGACATGACCTTGGCAACACGTGTGCTGCGCTCGCTGCCCCCTGCAGTCCCAGGGCGCAGAGCTAGTGGTTGCCTTGACGCACATGCGGGTGCCCAACGACCGCCTGCTGGCCGCCTCAGTGCCTGGCATCGACCTGGTGAGAGGCAACTGGACAGCTGCTCCAGTCAGACTGAGATTCGATTTCTATCAGTGAGCCACACCTGACAAATCATTGGAGCTTGCTTCTGCCGGTTCACAGACCACACACCGTGAAGAAACCACCCCTCAAACAAGATTTTGATTCCGGCCAATGAGGCACACCTGAGAAAAACAAAGGCTTTGATGGTTTGACTATGCCAATCTGGGATTGAGCTCATGAACCTGGTGCAATTGACCAACGCTTTTCCAAACGCACATCACACGCAGGTGTTGGGAGGTCATGATCATCACTACGAGGTTGACTTCATCCCACCACACAACACACTCATGGTCAAGTCCGGCACAGATTTCAGGTCCGTGAGGCCGTGCACGTTCGGATACCAAATCAAACACACGGTGGCAAGTATTCACTGCGACAAATATTCACTATGTCGTGTAGTGAGGCATACTCACACACAACCAACCAGTTCACTACAGCCAAGCAGAACACCAGGCACGGCCCTGAGGTAATCATGGAGTGACGTGTGAAGAGTATGGGCACGGCAGACTCATGAGCACGTCATACCAATGTACAATTGTACGCCTTGCGCCGCTCAAGCCTGCACTAGCCTCCTGGGCGGCTCACCCTCACAGGGACCTCACGCGCATCGACGTGACCCTCCCCAGTGGGAGTCAGGGCCCTAGGCCCGAGGTGGCCTGGCAGCGCCTGCCCATGACCCTCGACAGCCCCAGACACCAGCCCACACTGGAGGTGGGAAACGGGGAACACTTCAGCGGAATCACCTTGCCATGTGCTTTCACCCAAATGCTTGAGGTCGTTCATACGTTAGGTTCTTTTCTGCCCGTGGCAGCGTTTCACTGCCTCGAATCAACAAAGAGTAGCCCACCAGCTGTAAGGCCGATGTACCGACCACAAGCACAACATCTCCAGTCTCTGAACATCAAACACAAGCAGCAAGAACACACAGGGTCCGCTTGACAGGTGGTGTGCAAGCTGTCCGGCACTGCTGATAGTCATTCCACTCTGCGGAACCCTGCTCTTCTTTTGTCACGGGCTACTAATCACGTTACATCCCAAGGTTGCACAATAAAAAGTGACCCGTGTCAGGACTGTGGCTACTAATAGTACTCCACTAGTGCTGCTTGTGTGGTTGGCAGGTTGTGACCCGCTACAGCGCGATCATGGGGGCCCGCATGGACGAGGTGATTGTGCACAGCGCCTGCCCCCTGGACTCCCGCTTCACCACCATCCGGAGGGAGGAGAGCAACATGGGCAACATGGTCACGGACATACTGCGGGCGGCATCAGGGGCGGACATCGTCATCATCAATGCAGGTCAGTGCAGCGGGATGAGACTGATTGACACTAGAAACATGGAAAGAGGGCTTTGATGCGCCTAAACTATGGGAAACAATCGACATGGTATGTACGCTCTTGCACAGACAGGAGCACCAGCGGTAGGAGGGGCGCTACGAGCAGCACAATGGACATGTCAGCTGACGAACAAGGAGAGCACAGCCGCCTGGTAGTGCCCTGCCTTGTTTGATCCCTTGCCGCCCTCTCCCTGTCCTGTTGCCCCTCAGGCACGCTTCGCAGCGACCAGGTGCACGCTGCGGGTCCCTTCCGCCTGCGCGACCTGGTCAACCTGCTGCCCCTGCCCGACTGCCTGGTCACGGTAGCGGCGAACGGCAAACAGGTGGGAGCACGCAGGGAGGCATGAGAAAGGCTGGAAGGACATGTGCTGAACAGCAGACTGTACGAACCAGGCATGTGGAAGCTGAATGCTGCGCTGGGAAAGGAAACTGAATGCTGCGCTGGGCTGCTTGACTCTCAAGTAAATCTGAGGCATAACTTGTCATCCAATTCCTTTCATGGGCGCAGTGCTCTGTTGTGATAAGAAGATTGTTGCCATGCGTAATCGGTGGGCTGCTCCATGTGCTGTGCACGTGGCATGGGCAGGTGCTGGCAACCCTTGAGAATGGAGTTTCCCAAGTGCCGCGCCTGGAGGGACGGTTTCCTCAGGTGAGATGAGATGGGCATGAGAGTGGATGGCAGGTGCATGTGTCATACATGCACACAGTGTGTGGGTTCAGTGGATGTGTCTGCAGGTTTGCATGTGGGAAGGGAGGACTGCTCCACACATCAGAGCTGTGCAGTGCCTGACCAGTGCAACACAGCTCGCCGCCTGCACGCTGCCTCATCAGTGTACAAGTGGTTTGTTGCCACAAGCACGCATTGCATCCACACTAATCCCTCCGCTGTCCTCTGTGCTTGTCTCTGCAGTTGTCAGGCGTGCGTTTCAAGTACGATTCCACCCAGCCTGCTGGGTCGCGTGTGCTGCCTGACTCAGTCATGGTGCTGCTCAGACGGCCCTCAGCCTCTCCTGGCGCCGCCTGCTCCAGACCACCACCGACGGTTGGCCCCACACTTAGTGCCCCAATGGCCCAGGCTGACAGTGCTGCTGCCAAGGAGCAGTGGCTACCGTTGGACTTGACGGGGGAGACCACGTACCGCCTGGCTGTCAAGGCGTACATGGCAGAAGGTAGGTTGGTTGTACGGCATCGCTGCCGCGTGCGTGCCCATGAGTCAGACTCCTGACCCGGCCTCCGCAACCCTGCTTGGGAAACACTGATGCCAGCGCCCTGGCAGGACCAGCTAGTGTAAGGCATGACGCCGTCATTGATAAACACTGGCATGGACTGGCACAGAGGGCACCTCAACATGCAATACTGACGCAGTTATCACAGGGTGTTGAGGTATTTCTATGATGTGCTGTGTTTCCAGGCAAGGATGGTTACGACGCGCTCCAGGAGTGCAAGCAGCTCATAGACATAGAGGAGGCCTTGGAGCTGTCACAGGCACTGCGGAACCACTTCAGGTCCCTGCACGTGCTCAACATGTGGGACCCAAAGGTATGTGGGTTCCTAGTCGGCAAATCCGGTTTTCCGCATCAATGTTGATCAAGCCCTGCTGACTTGTTGTGGCTCGACATGTGGTTTCTCGGACAAAGGGTGTTCAGGAACAGGCACGCCAGATGTGTGAATCATGCCTGATAGACACACGCCCGGTGCGGCAAACAGGCGATTCAGACTACGAGCACTTGTCGCTTGTCCCTGTGAAAACGCAAAATGCTTTTGATTACTGATGACCATTGACAGAAGAGCAGTTGTTTCTGCTATAGACAATGGGTGTCCGGGATGCTTTTGCAGGTCAAGGTGTCCTCATTGTTCAAGAAATGGCACCTGCGAGCCAAAGCAGGCACATCAACCCCTGAGCCTGAAGATGTGGCCTCACAAGGTGAAATGATGCAACGCACAGGGTGGGCACTTTACATGGTTTTGACCTTGCAATCTGATGTTTTCCAACCCCATACAATCATGCAACACTCGGTGCCTTTGACTACTCGTACTTGCCATGAAAATTGCTTGCCGTGTTTGTTGACAAGCGGCTATGGAATCTACTGGCACTGTGACACACAGCAGGTGGCCAGAACCATTGCAGCTGCGTGCTAGCTCCTGTCGCTCCTGCTGTCTGAGCCCTGCTCTGTTGGTCTTGGCTGCAGACCACACAGCCACAGCGCATGATGACCCAGCTGTTGAGGCAGCAGCAGCTCAGCTGCACAGCCATCGCACAACGCACAGCGCTGATGGGAACGGCAGCACGGACCAACCCACACTATCCACCATGGACCAGCGGCGCATGACATCCCTTCCTGCACGGTACCGCCTCGTTGCGGGTGAGCTGCACTGGCGGATCAAGGTGTTCAGCTTATCAAGGTTCAGGTTTTTCAAGGCAGGCTGTAGGGAGTCTAGAAGCATGTGGGCAGGGTGGGGCCAGGCAGTCCAGGTCTAGGTAGCACTGACTGATCTGAAACAGGGTAGAATCATCTGATCATCATGAAAGCAAGACAAGCGTAGAGTATGGATGTCTGCGTTGTGAAGCCCTGCTTGCTCCTTGGCCACTGCAAGGTTCTGTAGTGGTGGCATGTGTGAGGCTTCCGACTAGGCCATGCAGCTGGCAGGCATCATTGTTGCGCTGGCTCCGACTTGCCTGTGTGGCCTGGTGCTGTCCAACAGTGTTTGCTGCTGTTGGCGGGTGCAGGTGACACGGGCGTATGCGTCCTCACGGCCGAGCATGGCTACGCAGTCAAACCCGTCCTGGAGGGAAGAATTGTGGATGTGGCGGCTGCGGAGCAAGCGCAAGCCTGATTCCGATTACCGTGATTGATCCGTGCTACCTCTTCTCATGCTAGATTGCGTTGCTTATCTTGCACATGGCCATGGGACGGCTTGCAGCATGGCCATGCAAGATAGTCAATTTTGTAACCATGTGGCAATGGATGGTTGGCGGTGGATGAGTTGGTACAAAGCTCGCGGTCTTGGGACATCCACTGCCGTGTCCTACACGCCATTTCCAATGCTGGCTGCCGCAATCATCAGTGACCAACTTTTGGCTTTTGCCAGTAGTGCCTGCTCTATTGATGTATTTATTGGGTGATGTATTTGATTACAAAGATATGGTAGTGCCACACATGATAGGTGTTAGTTGCCTTTCGCTTGATTGTCACAACCAACTTCACGTGCCGTCTTTGCTACCTGCGATTTGGCATCTGCAATTGTGGGTACGTTTGCATTCAAACACAAGCTGTGATTTGGTGGCAATTGTGGTAGCAGCTGTGCACTTGTCATCTTGAGCACTGCGTGCAAGGCAGCGTGCAATCGTGTAAGGGTCGAGCTTAAGTTGATCCACATTCAGTTGTTGAAGCCCACATTCAGCAGCTCCTGGAAACCACAAGGCAGCCCTCGGCAGCTGTCAGAAACATTCATACAGGTCTTCCAGGCATTCTACGTCAAACACAGCAACCTGCCCAGGTCATCGAACCAGTCGCAGTCGGTCCAACCTGTTTGAATGTCACAAAACAAGAGCTGGTGAACCCGGTTGCAGCCAGGACGGGTGGCAGAAGTGCTTGTGTGCGACACTGCCAACTTATTCAGATCTACCATCAGCCGGAGACACGTGTGTAGCGGGTGTTTCCTCTCACCTCGTGAACTGCTCTGTGTTGGCGCAGTGTTGCGCCTGGAAAGTGTCCGTTCTGCCCTGGACAAGTTAACTGACAGTCAGGTCACAAAAGTGGGTGCCAAACCTCGTCAAACACTGAATGCAAGCATATGGTCAACGGCGGTCAAACTTTGCATGCTCAAGGTCTGCTCTTCTGTCTCTCCGCTTGCCTGCAACAGTTACGTGGGCAATCCAGCCTGAAGTAGCCGTTTCGGTTGCCGGGCCTCGTTTGCCGAGCTGTCACCAGCTCACTTACAAAGTTATCACGTGCGTGAGATCTGCATCCACCTGTGTATGAGTCGCAAAGTGGTAGAGAAAATACGTGCATTCGGATATCGTTGCTACGTCCACGCTCTATCATTGGTCGGATTGGTGATGAATTTTTCCAAATCTTACCCACGCGGTGTCCAATCAGGCCAGCACAGGCAGACGCGGCAACAAAGAACCCAGCACACACCGCATCGCCTCTGCTGTAGAGTAGCCGAGGTAAGGGCGAAAACTGTGCTTCATACTTTTTGCTTAACCTACCCTCGCCATGCTGTCGTGGCACGCACAACTCAACAACACGTCATTGGAAATTGGCAGAGATGGCTTGCTATAATGCCTTTATATGGCTATCAATGCCTTGGACTGCCCTGGTGTGTGTGCCAGGCGCCAGTGCAAGGGTCAGCACAGAGTAAACCTGAGCCCACAGGGCGGATAGCAAGGTTCCAGGCTGGGAAAAATGGCGTACAGGCAGTCAAGGAGCTCCAACGCGCCTTGGGTAAGCATTTAGTAGGGTATACTGTAGGCTGACACAATACTGTTGCCGCACGGAAGGCAGGCCGTGTACGGTTCACCCAACTCTTCCCAGTTAGCTAACGCACAACCAAAGAACACATGCCTACTCCTCCCGAGTGCATGGGAGGTGATGACTTGCCTTTGCATGTGTGCAGGAGATTACATGGCGTTGCCCGCCAGTCAATATTCAGTGTTGGACGCACGAATGATCGAACGGATTGATGACAGCACGTTCCGCTGCTACGTGGGCCAGGTGTGCACAGCTCACGTGGGCATGCAGCAACCTACTGACAAGCCACTGGACTTTGGCAAGCATGTCAGATGTGTGCTGTCAATCCAATCCATTCACGGGCTGCCGCTGGTTGGGGCAAAGATGAAACAAGCAGGCTTTCTACAGCAAAAGAGTCCAGTGTCGGCTGGGTAATGACTCAACTGCGCTGTGCGTTCCATGTGCTCTGCAGCTCAAGATGTTCAGCTGGTCAGCGGAGCCAGTCCTGACTGTTTCCGTGACAGTGGAGCCAGGGGGGTGCACGATACGGCTGCTGTCATGCGAGGTGAATGGGAGTGGGGCATGCCAGTCCAGGGCAGGCCATGTGCTTCCATTGCATGTCTCCATGCGTATGTCCGCAGGGGCAAGCAGCAGTGCAACAGCAGACTTCAGTGCAGCTGCTGTTCTGGATTCTGGCTGCTACAAGCGACTCTGGTTGATGCAAGTTCATGCTGAGTGCAAGCTGCCGTGTACCATACGGACTGTTTCTGTTTCCCTTGACGTGCAGATCAAGGGTTCCCCGCTGGTAGAGGACATCAACCGCAAGTTCACAGCACAGGTCAGCGCAGAAGGGGGCCTGAATGGTAGTGTGCAGAGATGTGTCAAGCGGGAAGGGGATGCATTTGTCGTGAAGGGTGGGAAGCGTTAGTGAGGAGGCAGGCATGCTGCAGCACCAATGGTCGCCACACTTGATTTGCAGTGCACGGTGCCTGTATGATATGTGGTTCTGCACCATGATGACAAAGCTGTTGATAGCTCATCACGCAAGTTAAGGGGAGTCCCCACGGGATTCCCACCGAGTCAGCAGAGGTTGCCCGACTGTTGTGGCCACATGATTTTCCATCAGATGTGGTTCATCTACTTCACTGACAAGCTGCTGCCAGTCGTTCTTGAGCAACGTTTGTCGCCCATCACGTGTGGCACACGCCATAACACGCGCTGGCAAGTTGTTTGACTGTTACTGCAGATGGTGAACGTTGTGCGGTGGCGCCCCTCCAGCGAGCAGGGCGTCAATGAGATAGTCAGCGACACATCACTGGAGGTGCGCGCAGGATAGACGCAGGCTGGGCCGGGTCAGTGGAGTTCAGGCGTGAGCAGGTTCAGTAATAAGCTGGGTGCATCACTGGGAAAGTATGATACCGGAGGGAAAGGAGTTCGACATGCAATGGGATGAAAGGGTGAAATACAAAATGAAGAAAATAAATAGGGCACGAGCTGCCCCCCAAAGTCCAAACGTGGCTCTGTGCCCTTGATACAATCCGATGTGACAGTAGAGGCATCAAATTGCCCCCCCACATCGCCATTAATTTTTGTTACTTGACTTTTTCATACAGCATGCTTGGAGCAAGCCTTTGGTGTGATTTGTTTTGTTTGCCTCAGGTTGTTATCCAGGTGCCCCAGTGGTGCGGTTTCCTGTCCACCGAGTCCATGGAGGGTGTGGGCTCCTCGGTGCTGCAGAACGTGCTCAACCTCATGGTGCCCAGGTTCCTGGGTCAGCTGGAGGCAGACTACAGCAAGTGGGCCAAGGGGGAACGCTGAGGCAAGCGGACTGGCCTGAGCAGGATGGCCAAGCAAGTGTGGAAACGGCAGCTGGAATACTATTGCCACTGTATGGATTGTTCGTACGTGACTGCGGACTGAGTTTGTGTTGCCTTTTGTGCATTGGGGCGATAGCCGACACCATTATGGAAGAACTTCATTGGTTTGCTGTCGTGGCTGTCTGCCTCTTGCATGCTGTGTACCACTCGTGCTGCATCTTGCTCGTTATCCGGAAAACTGTCATGACCGCCAGGGCAGCAACTTGGCAATGGCGATGGCTGAGTATTGCCTGGCCGAACGACTCAAAGGCCATGATGTTATGCCAGTCGGGCCCTGGCATATGTCTGTGCCTGTTTGTGCATGCTGCACCATTGGTCAAGCTGATCGATTTATCAGGCAAGCCAAGTGTCCCAAACACACTTGTGTGGGCCATGGATGGCTGATGCAGCTGCCAGGGCCTCTTGGCCTGCAGGGCATGTATGATAACATGAGTGAAGCGCTCTCCGGACATGGATTGGGTTATGGTTGTGCGGGCAGCTCATCAACCATTCGCAGTATTGCGCCAATAAGGCGCAACAATGCAGCTGTTGCGTGGATTGTTCATTTGTGAAGTGGATGGTCTTCTCCGACTGCCCCGTTCGGCCTAGTTTCTGATGGAGGCACTTGCGTTGCCTTGGACAGCTGGGCGAGTTGGTGCTGGCTAGTGGACACACAGTGACAGTAGCCATGTGCGGCCTCGCAGCTGTGCAATCATTGCGGAGGAGCAGCTTTTGGCTGAAGTTCCTGCTGCTGCATTCAAAGGCTTGCTCTGCGGCCAGGGCTTGATTGTTTCCACAAACAAGGTAACCGTGCTGAACCACTGCCGAGTGCGTGCAGTTTGCGAGCTGTTGGAACAACAGTCAGGGTTCGGAGTCAGGCTTGGAGAAGTGAGTTTACATTTATCACGTGTGAAATAGGGCTCACTGCCGTCACTGTCATGTGACTTTTGCTTACTCTTTTGGTCTGCTGTTGGTACAAGGAAGCACTGCCAGCTGTTCCACCACAAGGGCTACAGGACATATTTAGAACAAGTGAAAATCGCACGGTGATTTAACAACAGCTGTCCCTCGGGGCCTGGATGTAACGATTGCAGTTTACCAAGACACACACACGAAAACGCATTTCCATGCATCAGATTAAGCAAGGTGAGCACGTAAGCACGTGGCAAGAGACAAGAAGATGTTCCAGTTAAGCGCACTAAGCAAAGATGTGAATCCCCAAACATTCGTAGGTTGGACCTGCTCGATACGAGGGGTTTGCATACCAAGTATCAGTTTGTTACCAAGCGGGTGCAAGCATCCGATTCATTTTGGACAAGCGATCACGATGAGTTGAGTTGTGTTCACAAGGTTGGTTTTGAATCACACGAACTTGTCATGGCAGTCATGTGCTGTTCCTGCTAGTGGTGGTTGTTGTCAACTTCAAGACTGCCCATGCATTCATCCCAGTTGAGCATCTGCCGACCCTGCAGGTGCAAACTGGCAAACAGACTGAAAGGTGTTGCCTCAACATGCAAAAACTAGCTTCTTCACATAAAAGCTTTCCGGACACCCTGGTATCACAGTCAACTCCAACATCTGCTGAGAGGTGTTCATGCAACACGACCTACCAATCTCAAATGTGGATGGCGGGCAGCCTTACCAGCCTTGTGTTACAATTTCAACGCAGATCCAGCCTTGTGTGGTAAGCATAGCCATAGGCTTTGAGCTTGACCCGGCACCCATCGCCCACAACGCCAAATTATTCGATTGATCATCACAGGCAGAGCCACCACGCAGCTGTCATTTGTCTGCTCATGTGTAGCCAACACCAACTCCAGTCAGTCCCAACAATTGTTCCAGAACAGGCAAACATATTTTTTCAACCCTGACCTTATCCCCCTCATGCTGGACAAATGATTTCTTCAGCCTGACGTGCCCCACGCACCTGAGGGTTGGCTGTGGTCTGTGGCTCTGCGGTGGTGAGCATCTTGACCAGCTGTGCGATGCCCTCGCAGGTGGACCGGTAGCTGTCGTGCAGGCACAGCAGCGCGCCGCTGTCAGCCATCCCGTTCACCTGCTTGTGCACATGCACACAGGTGACTGTTCACCAGGTGCACCGGCAGTTGCACCGGTGTGGGCTGCACCCGTGTTTGCTACTCATGGCTTGCGCCAAGTTTTTCCAGTACTGATGTAACTAATCGTGCACACACACGCACCCAGAATGCCGCCTAGGTCAGCACACAGCATGTGCCGCATGTGCCTACACCACTCACCATGTACGGTACTGCAGTGGTCATGTTGTCCAGCCACCAGTCCACACAACCACCTGCAGCAATAGTAACCAGAGCGCTGAACAGCCAACCATTTGCATCGCAGCTCCCTTGCCGTATAAGAACACCAAGGAAGATGCATAGGTAGCCCGCCTATTAGCTAGTTCAGCCTGAATAAATGTATCACGCCACACTTGCAGCAGCCAACACCGCCCCTATTGCCTACACAGTCACCTTCTTTTGCCACCTCCCAACCCCACTCACCGCTCCACATGACTGTGGTGTACCCTCGGTCTGCAAGTATCTGCACAATCCCTGGCGTGACGGCTCCGAAGGGAGGCCGGAATAGGCGCGGCCGCACGCCCGTCACCGCCATGACCTCGGCTTCCGTGTCCCACAGCTCATGCTGCAGACCAGGCATGTCCTGGTTCGCCTGTGCAAGCCACATGGTGACTAAGGTGGGCAACAAACATGTGCAAGCAGGCATCCATGCAATGCTGACGTTCCAGTGCAAGCCAGCTGAAACATGTGCAGTTTTTTTACTTGTATGATGAGCTGTCTGCCACGACTGGCTGTTGTTCATGTTGGTTGGGCGAAGCGTCAGTTTTTCACATCTCATGGCCACTGCTTGCAAGTGCAGTGTGTTGGTCGGTAATACAACTGTTAAGAAGAGTCAAGCAAGGAGCAAGTCTTTTGCTGCAAGTCAAACACCACCTTTTGAAGACACGAAACATGCACATTACATGAGAGCCAAACTGCAACACAGTGCACAAATGGTCCTCAGTCACGGTTGGCGCACAGCGTCACGTCCGTATTCAGACGTTTCCATCAACGTACAATCTCGCCCATGTCATTATTGACAACATGAGATGACTTACATACAGGTGGGTCAGGTTGGCATGGCTCCAGGTGTGCAGGCCAATCTCATGCCCTTCATCAAAGGCGCGGCGGACCACGTCTGGCCGGGCACGCACGTTGGCTCCACACACGAAAAATGTGGCACGCACCCCCAAGGCCTTGAGATTGTCCAAGAGAATGTGAGTTGCATCACTTGGGCCGTCGTCAAATGTCAAAGCAACTCCTCTGTTCAAGGTGTTGCAGCCCCATACAGGGCTGGCCCCATTGGTTGCGAGAGCGTCTAAGCCTTGGCCCCTTTGAGTTGAGCCTTGCCAGCTGAACCATGAACTGGGCCAACGCAGGCTCGTCACGCTGCCTGCAGGTGGCAAGTTTTGTAACAAGGTTCTCGGTTACACAGGTTCTCGGGTTCCAAGCCCTTGTCCGTGCAGCCATGTTTGCATCTCACCAGGTATCAAAAGGGTTAATAACAGCAGGATGACCTGCGCAGCCATGACCGCCGGCGTCGGCTAAGCCTTGATAATTGTTGTGTCTGTCACTCACTGCCTTTTTGTACGGTCGGGCATGTAACCGACGAAAGTCACACAGGGCCTACGTGTTAAGCAGGGCCCACGCGTGTCATCTAGTTGTTCACGGATCCAGCGAGCACGCTACCTAAGTCAGTCATCATGAGCCATGGTGATGTAGCGGAACGACATCAACAGCTTGCACCCTTGGAGCGGCTGAATTGCCTGGCATCCTCTGCTGAGGCTCATGGACTGGGGGATCAGGCAAGGAATTCATCAGAACTGCACCATCATGCCATATTCTGTCCTCGTACACACTGCATACCCTGCACACCCGTCATATTGATCAACATGCAGCTACGGAAAGACATAGTCACGATGCACGAATGGCTATGAACTGTATGCCCTGCAGCTCCATGCCGTATCCTTGGATTTCGTCAGTGGCTCCTCACCTGGCGGCACACCAGCTGATGCCAGCCACTCCCTCTACCGTCGCAGCACATGGGGCTGGGCAGCAGGGCTGTCCTCACTGCAGCAAGCAGCCTCACATTTGGGCATCCATGCCGAGGCCTGGCAGCAGGCTGCCACCAGGGCCCACAGCAACAACGCATCTCAACTCCACCTGGCACCCTTAGCATCGCTCATGCCCACAAGCACCTCTTCAGATGCTGCATGTTCACTCACCACAGCTGATACCCAGCCTCTCATAGCGGGCCCCGCCGGCAGCAAGCAGAGACCCAGCACCAGCATCGCTCTGCTGAGAGAGGTGTTATCAGCCAGTCGTGAACTTTTGTCCCCGCATTGTGCTGCCGTGTTGGCAGAGGCCGTTGGTTTGGCGGGGGCGTTTGAGGCGGGCCGGGCATCAGCGCTGCTGCCTAGGTCCTCTGAAGCACACCTGGAGACCATGCGCGGGGCAATCAAGCAGCACATGAACGGGGCATGGTCCCTTGAGGCCGTCAGGCAGGGAGTCGTACACGCAAAGTCAGGTATGGTCTGAAGAACACGCGCAGCCACACATCATGATGCTGATCAGGGTCAAAACTAGCAGCATGTTCAGCCGTAGTGACATGCATGCACGGCTGCACATAATCAAGTTAGGCAGGGTCAAGGCTATGCAGCCTGGTGAGTCGCGGTGGCGACACGGCGTAGCAGGTAAAGCGAAGACGCCAGCTTCTTGCTGACAGTGCACACACTTCTCTGCTCCTGCTCCTGCACGCCACCATCTCCATGCTGTCTTTGCCAGGCAGCACCGAGCAGATTTCGTCCCTCTTGTATCACACTCAGCCCTCGACCCATGCAGGCCAGTACGAGGAGGCGCGGCGCTGCTATGCCAAGGCGTTGGAGCTGCAGCCTGACAATGCAGACGCGTATGTGGCAAGGTGATCACAGCTTTGGGGAACAAGCAAATGTACAAGCACCAAAGGCTGTAACTCGTGTGCAGGGCTGCTCCATAAAACTCATGTCACTGGGTCCATGTCTACCTCTGTACCATATTGCTTGCAGAGGAGACCTTTGTGGCTGGTAGCACTTGCCGCACATCGTAAGCATTGTCACGGGTTCATTGACAGGTTGTTGTGGGATGGTCCTATGAGAGCGTGTGTCTGCGTGTGTATGGATGTGATGCCACAGAGGTGCTGCTTTTGCCAACGAGCGCAACTACCCCGCTGCCGCTTATGACCTGCGGAGCGCGCTGCGCCTGGCGCCAGACAACGCCAACGCGGCCCGGTATCTCAATGCGGTCACGGAGCGTGCGAGGCAGGAAGGCGCTCCACTTGACTTGCCATGTAAGACAGCTGAAGGCTTGGGGGAAGGGACTGACAAGGCGGAAGCAGGGACAGAGCCCACCTGTGTGGGACCGGCTGACACGGGCCAGACGGTGGCAGCTGCTGCGGAGACGGGGCACAGGCAGGCTGACGGTGATGGTGGCGGTGCAGGGGGTGGTGTTGGCAGTGGAGGAGCGTTGGAACAGGGCAGAGGCAGGAGTGCGGTAGCAGCAGGTTGCAGGCAGGGCCAGGAAGGGATGGCAGGTGACAGGGACAAGTTGCGGAAGCGGCGGCGGAGCACGGACAGCAGCAGTGGCGAGACATCCTCATCATCTGCTGATCACACAAGTAGGTGCAGAGCTCCTTGAAATTCTGTTTGCATCATTTTATAGAGCTTTGGAAGCCTGACACTGCATGCTGGTTGAACTCATCCTATCACTCAGAGGCTCAGCACATGAAGAGCAACGCTTGCCTGTCTCCCCAGGTTGCAGCTCGCCTGAGCCGGCTGGTCTTGGTGGGACTTCAGGCGGCAGCAGCATCAAGCAGGCCCTGCAGGCTGTGCTAGCTGCTCGGCGACAGAAGGTCGCAGGGAAAAAGAAGGTCCGGGACAGTAAAGCCAAGGGCAAGAGTAAGCACAAGCGCAAAGACAGCAAGGGCAGCAAGGGCAGCAAAAGCAAGGACAGGCGCAAGAAGCATAACCACAAGGGGCATTGACACAGTCGGCATTCCTGGTTGAACCTTGCCTGGCGATACGGCAGTATGGTCTTCAGCACGGCTTTTCTTGTGCACTCATCCAAGGATGCAGAAAGCAGGCGCGGTGATGCCTGCTGCTCTTAGTGTGTGCATGCACGAGCCAGGCAGCCATGCCACTGTGAAGGAACAATGTCGACACCTGCTCTGTGAGAACCAAGCTGAGCATGTCACACTGGTGCAAACTTTGCGCAAGAATGTTGAGTTCCTCTGTCCGCCTGCACCCAGTCTTGTTGTGCCACCATGTCCAGAGACGCTTTGAGCGGTACTAAACCCGCGTTACATTGGGAAAGTCTGGGCGTCAGCCAGTGAAAGCTGAGCAGAAGTCACCTCTTGGGTCTTGCTGACTACAGTGACATGCCCTATTCCGATCGTCCCAGTATTTGATCATCCTGTAGGGTATAACTGCAAAGGAAATTGCACCCCTTTAAGGTGGGTCTGTTAAACACCAATATATATATGTATATGTATATGTATATGTATATGTGTATATATATATATATATATATATATCAAACACTGAGTGTTTGTAACACACAGGCACAATCAGTCGAGGGTCATTCAGGACGCCGTTCTGCAGCAAACGTTGTTACCTTCCGTGTAGTGCCCAATCTCAGTAAACCAATCAATGCAAAACGGATGGAATTGCGCGAGCTGGGATTGCAAGGCTCGAGCCGTTGCTGTCGCGTCGTCCTTGTAGACGAAGAGCAGCCTCGCAAAGGGATGATGGTCCCAGTGGTCTAGCAAGAGCTCTGGTTTCAATCAGCGCATTAGGTTGACTCGCGTTGTGTGAAGTGTCAGCCCAACGCAACTGCTGTCATCGACGATTACGCAGAGCGTCTCTGCGCGATGGCATATGTGCGCGGGCACGCAAGCAGTACTACCATCTGACAGACAACGCGTGGTCAGCACCTAGCTCTGGTCAGCAGCGCGAGCACGCTTGCACAAATAAAGGGACATTCTTGACGTGCTCTTGATGCCAGTCAGCCAATCAGCCACAGCAAACCACGAGAGCGCGATTAAACTGATACTGACTTGAGGATCTGGACTAAGGTGAGAAGCAACAAAAGCTGGTCACTGTAGACTGAAGGCGCGCGATGAGTCACACAAGGCAGTACACGCACCAAAACAGCAAACAAGGCAGGAGGGTGGCAGACGCACCCGCAGCCACAGTTGAGCATTGCAGTCCGCAAAGCTTTCGTCTGTGGCAAGAAAAGTCTGTGGCAAGAAACCGTCGTTGGCGTCCGATTCCCGCCCCGCGCTGCCTTCTGCTTGCACCGGCTGCGAATCCATTCGCGCCCATTCATCCTACATTCTTCCTTGGCCTGAGGTTACTTCAACTTGCTGCAATACTGTGGAACCTGGACAGTGAGTTGTCAATCAACGTCGGAAGCCTTGAGTTTGTCTAGGGCGTGTCAAGGTGAACAAAACAGACATGAAGAAGAAGGGCGAGGACTCTGATGATGGCTGGGGAAGAACAGCCAAAGGACGCAAGCGAAAGGAAGCCAGCATCCCTTGGTCCGATTATGGTAAGGCATACCGGCCTTCTGGCCCTTCACATTGCCTTCAGCATACAGCGCGCTGCAGTGGTCAGTATGCTGCTCCTCATTAAGGCAAACGCAATTGGTTGTCGGAGGGCTTTTTCTGCCCAGAACGCCAGGGGCTGCATGCATGCCGGCGCCTTGCCTTGTTGCAGACGTTGAACACCTGGTTGCCCTAGTCCAAGAGCGCATTGGCCCGGATGGCAAGGACGCAGATGTGGACTGGAAAGAGGTCGCGTTCCTCATGGGCAACCGAACGACGAAGCAAGTCAGGTGTGCACAAGGCGACTTCAACCGCAGCTAGCTCACATCTTTTGATGCATATTGACAACTGGTGTCGTGAACCATGGCTCCGGACAACATGCAAGCTTGTCCTCACTCTCCATACGTTGCCCTCCTGCTTGCCCTCGCAGGGAGAAATACCGGTGGGTTCGCTGGATTGAATGAAGCCGTTGAGTCAAGGCAGCTGTTTGTTTGCTGGCGCATAGCAGCGTTCCACCCTTGCCGGCGTTTGCTTTGCAGAAATGACCTGCGGCCTGGCATCTCTAAGACACCATGGTCTGCAGAGGAGGACTTTGTGTTAGCCTTGGCGCACAGTCAGCTGGGAAACAAGTAAGTCGTGGTGCCGCGGGTGCAGCTGCCCGCTTCCGCATGGACGCCAGACCTTACAAAGGTGCATGGCGTGTCGCTTACAGGTGGAGCGACATCGCCGAGTTTCTGCCACGGAGGGCCGAGAACACAATCAAGAACCACTGGCAAGTGCAACAAAAGCTTGTCGTCTGGAACGTCTGAACCTGCATGGGCCATGCAGCCGGGGCATGGTGAATCTAAGATATCAACATCAGCAAGCTGTATACTCCACTAATGCCTTGCCCTACATACTTTCTATGCAGGTATGCGACCCAGCGTGGAAAGGATGACAGCAAGCCCAAGACTTTCCTCTGGATGTACGGCACGCTGGCGGGGCAGTTTCCAGATCCTACAAGCATTGAGCGGGCCAAGGAAGGGTGAGCTCATCACGAGCCGTAACATGTGGACCACACCTTTTCATGGCTACCATGCACCGGCATGTTCCGGCGGTCACGTACAGAACATGGGCTTGTGATTTTCCTTGCACTCACTACTGATACATGCACGCATGCAGATGGAATCAACTGGTGAAGGAAAGTGGTGGCAAATTCCCAGCCCTATCAGAGTTCGAGGTTCAGCAGGACCACTTCACACATGGGCCTGGAGCAGCATCCATCAATGCCCTCATCCAGGCAGAGATGCAAGCAGCAGCCATGCTGGTCCCAGGGACCTCCATACAGAGCGCAACCGCCCGTGCTGCAGCTAAGGCCGCAGGCAATGCTCTCAGCACAGGCGCAAACTACCAGCAGCAGCTGCGCACCTACACACGTAGACCACAGGTGCCCCCAGCCCCGCAGCCAAACGACGCCCTACACAGCCTTTTAAAAGCAGCAGATGCAGCGGCAGCTGTCCAGAGAATTCAGGGCGGGCACCAGAATCCAAGCAGCGGTGCACTAGGACGCATGCCACCTGACCTGGCAGCCTTTGAGTCGTGGGAGGCGCTGCAGGGCAGCCACAGTGCTGCTGTTTCCATGGCAGACCCTGAGGCCATGGTACCGAATGATGGCTTCAGGTGCGCCCAGTGTGAGGTCACGCATCAGGCGCCAGTCTATGACGTCACTACAGGCCATGTTATAAGGCAACCGTGCTTAGACGACCAGGCTAGGCAAATGAGCAACCAAGGGCAGTATGCATGCTTTAGCATTTGTAGGGCATTTCTGGCTCCTCAGGAGTGTCTAGACCATATGCATGTCATGGCTCAAGCGGGCCATGCTCACGCAGAGTGATTGAGAATTCCATGCTGTGGCTGGCCGCTTGCATGCAGGTGGCGCAAAGAAGGCTATCATAACAGCAAGGCCAGCCGGTTTCCTCGCATTCACTTCTCATGCCAGCACAAGGGCTGTCCTGTGCACAAGACAGTGGGCCGTGCCTGTGACCTCAGTGGGCGGATGGACGTTAAGTACTTTGGTGGAAGGCACACACACGAGCCGCCTTACCCCGAGGACACGCTGGCTACTGAAGAGATGACGATGGGTTACGACGAAGGTGTGTTGGTGCTACATGTAAAGGTCACTTAGGGCCAAGGTTGAAGGTGGAAATGCCAGAGTGTGGATGTCCAATGCATTGTGATGGCAAGGTGCAGCATTTAACATCGTTTGGTGAGCATGCAAGGCAGTGATATGGAAGCACTATGTACCGGTGCGTCAGTCTTGTACTGTCGCTTGATGCACTGCAATGTGGCTTGCGTTTTTGGTGCTGCATTTGTGGCAAGTAGTAACGCCTGTTTGCATGTTGTTGGTATCCTGCAGACATGCCCCATGAGTGGGATCAGGGTCAGACCGAGGAGGAGTACTACGAGGACAGTGCTCCCGCTGAGGACCCCACAGATGCCGCCATCTGGGACCAGGCGCACGCTCAGCTGCAGGAGGAGGAGGAGCAGGGCTTGGAGGCAAACCGACATGGCGAGCAGCACACAGCAGCTGTGGAGGATGGAGGCCTGGAGGAGGATCAGGGGCCAGAGCAGGGGGCTGAGGGAGCGGAGGGGGAGGGGCGCGGGTCACGGGGCGGTGTGACTGCAGAAAATGAGGTCGCGGAGAGGCGGCAAGACGGCCGGCTGGCGGCGTACATGCAGGCCAAGAGGCAGCGCAGGCATTCGCCCGTTGTGCAGGACTACACCCTTGCCGGGCGGTCGGTGAAGCCTGCAAACAGCGCTAGACAAGCCAAGGTGAGCGCACATGCAAACACTGGGGTCATACATGTGATCGGGTCTCTGTTGGTGTCTCATCAGGTGACAGTCATAATGCATCATATGCAGCACTCGAGGGTGAATGTGGCCGCGCGTGTATTGGCGTCATACACATGCACTACCGCTGACACAGATGTGCTCTCTGCTCACGCATGCCCCTTGATGTTGCGTGTCTGTTCAGGCGCATGCATGGAGTGATGATCCTGAGTACAGGTGCGTCGGTTTCCGGTTTTTGGATAGTGCAACATGAACTGAACCTTCTGAGGCACGTGGCTTCTCCGCAGGCATGCACTTCAGGTACCCAACCACTGTCCTTACCCTTTCTGTTTGTATGTGCATTTACCTCATCTGTGCTGGATCCTCCTCGCAGCCTCTGCCTTTACATAATGGCCTCCTGTATCCTTGCAGCCTTTGTGCATCCAGGGCCACCCCTTCTTGCAGGCCTCAGTTACTGAACCACTGCCGTTACCTTGAGCTCACCTTTGCTTTATTCCTCGCAGCGGTGACGAGGACCGGGACCTGTCCATCGCCTTCCAGGGCCTGGGGCCCGGCTACATGGCCGACCCCCCGCACCCCGAGGCTGCACAGAACCACGGGCCGCGCTCGTCTGATGACGCTGATGCGGAGCACATGGCCACCCTGCCCACACAGCAAGGTGCGCCCAGGGAAGGGTTGCAATCACCTGGGTCAACACATTTGTTGGTCTGCAAAGCCCACATGCTCCTATGTGTCCTAAATTTTTCATGGACATGCCAAGCTTGCACTCTGATTGTGTGAACCTGTGGCTGTGCATGCACAGGTGACGAGTATGAAGTGGCCCCAGCACAGGACGAAGAGGCTGACGACATTGAGGCTGAGGCGTGGGCAGAGCAGGAGCTGCAGCAGCGGGCGGCGGAGGAAAAGCAGGCGCGCATCTCGCGCCGGCGGCCACGCACACAGCCGCAGCATGAAGCAGAGGCCGCACCAGAGGTTGTGATGCAGTCACCCCCCATGCACCGCCGGCAGCAGCAGCAGGAGAAAGTGTACAAGTCGCCTCGGCAGCAGCGTTCCAGGCGCCTGCAGCAGGAGACAGAGGAAGAGGAGACGGTGGTTGAGGAGGGAGAAGAGGACGATGATGTTCCTGTGGTGCCAAAGTCAGCCCGGGGCAAGCGGGGGGCGCGGGGTGGGTCCATGATGCAGATGGCTATGGGTGGCCAGCAGCAGATGATGTGGATGCCAGGCATGATGCCGGGCATGATGCCGGGTATGATGCCGGGCATGATGCCGGGAATGATGCCGGGCATGCACCCTCAGATGATGCATCCGCAGATGATGGGCCAGATGCACCCCCAGATGATGCAGTACATGTACCCTCAGATGATGCAGCCCATGCCTGGACAGAGGTGGATGTACCAGGGCTAAGCCTTTGCTGCCTTGGGCCAATGCAAACCAACCGATTGGACGCTTTACTGGGCAGGCATCTGCCGACATTGGACAGCAGGGACCGCCTTCTGCAGCGTGACTATTGGAACATAAATGACAGCCCAATGCTTGCTACTGCAGCTGCTGTCATCAGCTGAAGTGGCATCATCCCTGACGTGTGGCGGAGACGCCATCAGCAATGGTGAAGCCGCAGCTGCAGCAGCCCATGGCATGCTTGCCCACCTCAAGCAATGGTGGGAAGCATGGTATGTTGTGAAGAACGTCAAGACATGGCTTTCCTGCGGACACTGTGTGACCCCAGGGCAAAGACTAGGCTGAAGGATAGCAGCAGGAGAGGAGCATGCACTGACTGGCACACGACCAACACACAAATGCCAGCACGGATCACCCTCGCTTGATTGTCACCATCACTTTGCACGTTAAGCGTGTGCGGTTGTGTTCAACTCACGATGGTCATCTCAGTACGAACTGGAGGCGCTTATACTGCAAGTGTATGCTGCCTTTTTCACCACTCAAACCACCGTTTGTCGTCTTCTTTTCACACAATTGCGACCAGCGACCCTGATGCAGGGCGATTGGAATGACGTGTGTACTGCCAACCGCACCTGTCCGGACAGGGACATCCCACCTGGTCGGCTTTTTGCCGTGCATTTTTACACACAACCGCTTGATTTGACCAGCAATGGCCTATGATCACTGCAAATACTGCAATGATCTGTACGATATATACCACTTCTTGAATTTGGACACTGTTCTGTTTCTGATTTGTTGAGCCGCATGATCCAACGTTGTTGGTGCTGCCCAGATCGCGTGGCTTTCCACGCCTCAATGCCCAAGTCAAGGCAATCTGCCGTGATGCCATACTGCGTATCTCAGCCAGATACATATGCTTTTGCTGCCCAGCGTTTGCTGCAGACAAGTTGTAAGAAATTGCAGTTGTTACTAATGGAAAGGATGATCCTCAGATTAGCCCCTCTTCCCTGAAACACCAAGTAGGGGGGCTCGGCGGACAAGCCTTCCGTGGCGTCACCACGGACCGGAGCGGGCAACCTTGTGAAATGTAAAAAAACAAGTAGAATTTGATACACTGCCTCGACTTGCTAGGGCGGTTGGATTCCAGTCATACATGCGGTTCAGCACAGCACTCCTAGCAAGTCAGCCAGTCAAGGTCTGCCATTTTTGGTAGGTAGGTAGGTAGGTAGAGGACCTGGTTGAGCATGGCCTGCAGCACACCTTTCAGCTCAGAACAGGCTATGCCCACCTGGGCGTCATGCAGACGGCGCAGCCTAATAAACATCACCTGTGACGCTAACCCTGACAGTGTTCTGCGTGTGCCTGCCTGCCACAAGCAGCCTTTGTGTGCTAGTGTCGACGCCACCAAAGTTTTTCCAGTGAGTGGATTCATTTATCGCGAACCACATGTAGATGTATCCGATTGTCTGTTCTAATGACAGCACATTCAAACATACCGTAATGTTCAGCAGATTTGTATGATTTTAGCATGACGCACTTGTTGCGGTTCGAGTAAGTATGGCTGGGCGAGGGGGGAAGTCAGTTGCAAATTTGCCAATCCCATAGGACAGGAGTGACTGGCAGGGGTGACTGGCAGGACAGGAGTGACTGGCAGGGGTGACTGGCAGGACAGGAGTGACTGGCAGGACCCTCTTTGAGCCCCTCAATCAGGCAAACGCAATCGGTTGTCGGAGGGCTTTTTCTGCCCAGAACGCCAGGGGCTGCATGCATGCCAGCGCCTTGCCTTGTTTCAGACGTTGAACACCTGGTTGCCCTAGTCCAAGAGCGCATTGGCCCGGATGGCAAGGACGCAGATGTGGACTGGAAAGAGGTCGCGTTCCTCATGGGCAACCGAACCACGAAGCAAGTCAGGTATGCACGAGGCGACTTGAACCGCAGCTAGCTTACATACCTTGTACACCCAAACCAGCCATGTGACAGCTACCTGCCAACAACTCAAGTGAAAACGGGCACAATTGGCTTGTCCACTGGCGTTGATGGAGGCAGGGCAGACTGTGTGCCTGTTTGTCTTCACTTGCATTCACGTTTAAAAAAACCCGGGTCAGAAATTAGCCTTGGTCCTGGAACCTTCGCCGTGGAGTTCCTGTACACAAGGATGTCCTGCACCCTCTCCTTCCGTATGGCTGGCCGCGGGATTCAAAAAGTCGTTGGGTCAGTGCCCGTTGTACAAAACGTTTAGTGCCGCGACTACAAATGTGCTGCGACGCGCCACAATTTGGATTAACTTCCACAGTGCTCGTCCTTGTAGCACCCGTTGAAGTCTTCTACTTCCTTCACTCCTCCCCAGGTGAGCGCGGCACGAGGTACGACCTGGCTCACCAAGAATGATGGGCCCAACATCAAGACATGCAACAAGACATGCAACAAGCATGACAGGGATGGTAGAAGCAGCGTGCCACAGATCACTGCGGGTACTCAGCCATTACAATCCCACCATTGTCGTGCCCGCGGGTTTTTCTGTGCTACAGCCTCCCTGCCTCCGCCTTGAGCACCTCAATCGTCTCCATACTGTGTTGTCCCCGTTCGCTACGTGGTTTCCGTCCGTCAGGTTTCAAATTTGTGTTGCCCAAGGTTTTTGTGTCTCGCTGTCATCCTGCGCAGGCCCTTCTTTCTTTCCCAAAACAAGACTCCAGAATGCGTGAGGCCATCTCGATCCATCTCGGCCAGGTGCGTACAGCCGAGGGGCTCCCACCTGAGTTGTGCATTTGCAGATGTCTACTGAACATTGTGACCTACGCTCCCTCTTTGCTCTCCTTGCGCCAGCTATTCGATGAACATACCATTATACATCAATCATCATGCCAACAACAACAATGCACTGCTGCAATAGGGTTCCAACTGCAGCTCTGCCAACTTCGTTTGACCTTCCGCCATGTCTTTTGGTGACCGCAGGCCGGTGTGCAGGTTGGTAACGCCTGTTGGGAGCTTTACTGCCTGGAGCACGGCATCCAGCCTGATGGCCAGATGCCCAGCGACAAGACCATCGGTGGTGGCGACGACGCCTTCAACACCTTCTTCTCCGAGGTGGGGTGTGTTCAAGCTCCCCGTTCTGTAAGGTGTACTCTTTGTTGGTTAAGAGCATCTAACATGCTTGGCATCTGTACAACGTTTGAGGAGTGCACACTCTAAGTTGCCTCCGTCCTTGGTGCCTCGTGCCTCTCTCACAACCATGATGGCTTGGCCTTTACGCGCAGACTGGTGCAGGCAAGCACGTGCCACGCGCCATTTTCCTGGACTTGGAGCCTACCGTGATCGACGAGGTCCGCACCGGCACCTACCGCCAGCTGTTCCACCCTGAGCAGCTCATCTCTGGCAAGGAGGATGCCGCCAACAACTTCGCCCGTGGCCACTACACCATTGGCAAGGAAATTGTCGACCTCGCCCTGGACCGCATCCGCAAGCTGGCTGACAACTGCACTGGCCTCCAGGGCTTCCTGGTCTTCAATGCCGTGGGCGGTGGCACAGGCTCTGGCCTGGGCTCCCTGCTGCTGGAGCGCCTGTCCGTTGACTACGGCAAGAAGTCCAAGCTGGGCTTCACCATTTACCCTTCACCTCAGGTGTCCAACGCCGTGGTGGAGCCATACAACTCCGTCCTGTCCACCCACTCCCTGCTGGAGCACACTGATGTCGCTATCATGCTCGACAACGAGGCCATCTATGACATCTGCCGCCGTTCTCTGGACATTGAGCGCCCCACCTACACCAACCTGAACCGTCTGATCGCCCAGGTCATCTCCTCTCTGACTGCCTCCCTGCGCTTTGATGGTGCCCTGAACGTGGATATCACCGAGTTCCAGGTGTGTGTGAGACTTCTGGCAACAATTCTACTGTGCATGTGGCGCTATAAAAACCCTTTAGATCAGAAGACTGTCACCCACCAAAGCTGCTGTACAGATGGGTCAGGGTTAGAGCGAGCTGATACCTGTGGGTTGGTCTCCCCATCAAGTACTTGCTTCAACACATGTGTAGTGCCACTGATGATGTATGCTGCTTGCCTTGTCTGCAGACCAACCTGGTGCCCTACCCACGCATCCACTTCGTGCTGTCCTCATACGCACCCATCATCTCTGCTGAGAAGGCATACCACGAGCAGCTGTCTGTTGCAGAGATCACCAACGCTGTGTTTGAGCCAGCCAGGTGAGGATGGCGAACCTTGAAAGGCATACTGTTACTGGAGTAGTGCAAGTGGCCTAGAAAGCAGTTGTGCGCAGTAGAATTGTTGAACAGTAGAATTGTTGCAAAGCAGTAGTGCAAGTGGCCTAGAAAGTGCTGCTCATCATCAAGTCGTACTGTAAGCAATATGTATGTCAATACTGATTGTCTGTCATTGCATTGCAGCATGATGGTCAAGTGCGACCCTCGCCACGGCAAGTACATGGCCTGCTGCCTGATGTACCGTGGTGATGTGGTGCCCAAGGACGTCAACGCTGCCGTTGCCACCATCAAGACCAAGCGCACCATCCAGTTCGTTGACTGGTGCCCAACTGGCTTCAAGTGCGGCATCAACTACCAGCCACCCACTGTTGTTCCAGGCGGTGACTTGGCCAAGGTGCAGCGCGCCGTGTGCATGATCTCCAACTCCACTGCCATTGGCGAGATCTTCTCCCGCCTGGACCACAAGTTCGATCTGATGTACGCCAAGCGTGCCTTCGTGCACTGGTATGTCGGTGAGGGCATGGAGGAGGGTGAGTTCAGCGAGGCCCGTGAGGATCTGGCTGCCCTGGAGAAGGACTTTGAGGAGGTCGGTGCCGAGTCTGCTGAGGGTGCCGGCGAGGGTGAAGGCGAGGAGTACTAGACCCTGTACTGCGCCAAGGAGCTGTGAGGCAGTATCACGAGGCATGTGAACAGACTTGTTTTCTGGCACTGCCATCAAGATAACTCGTAATCATCTGTGCTGGCCTTTTGCCATGCTGCTGCTGGTTTCCTACTTGCCATGACTGCAGCTGGTAGAAAACGTAGTATAATGCATGTACGAATGTTTACAGCGGGGCTCAGCCTGAGTTCTTTGAATGAAGCTGTTTGACTTGAAATTCTCTGTAAGTCTTGCGCTCCACAGATGTCTTGGCTATCCGAGTAACTTTTTCAACCCCAGCCAATGACTTAAGCTACTAACCCAAACCTCTCCAGCTGATGTGAGTTTCCTGACCTCACAAAAGCATCCGCAACCAGCACAGTTTCCTTGCATTGACAGAAGAAAATGGTCTCAAGTAACACATAGTTAACAGAAGTGACGTCAAAGTGGCTCAGTCAGACAATGTAAAAGAAACAGACCGCTTCCAAAACTGACCAAGTACCTGCGAAACACTACTTGGCAATGATAACTTGGCTGCCCAGCCCGTGTCGGTATTCCCATCAACTGAAACAATCTGGTTCTCACCTGCTGTGCCTCACTGACATACCTAACATGGAAGTCAGGCAGCAGACGCATTTCAGACCAGGGAAGAGGCGATTCACCTATCCTGTAATGGGTTCGGGGCCCTGTGGCGGTGTGTGTTGCTTGTGGAGCTGAGAACGCGGCGCTGAAATGGAATCCATTTGCCCACACAAGGCAGTAAAGTTACCACGTGTTGCTAGGCCCTGCCATGTAACCCTTCCTTGCTGGAGTGAAAACCAATATGCCACAGAGCAACCAACGATCAAATCAGTGACAATGACTCTTCAACTAAGTTGGACGGCAGCTAGTTTGACCGCATATCTTCAAGTGTCAACATGGACCGCATCTTTGAGACCATTGCCAATTCCATTGAGCATACTGATGAGGACGCATTACGAGGCGCCGTGCGAGAACTGATGACGGCCACGGCGCAAGGACCGGATCCCACCGAGGGTGATCGTCAGCTCGCGTGGGAAGTGTGCTGCCTTGCGTGGCATGCTTGCCTTGAAGACGCGGGCGAGACGCATTTGCACATTCTTCAGCAATCGGCAAGGTGACAAACTGGGATGGTAACACAAATTGCACAAAGTTGCAATGCCGTCATGCCTCTTCAAGGGAAAGCTGAGTACACGCAGGGACATGTACGAGGCTCTGTGCGAGGAGCAGCAGATGGACGTGACGCAGCAGCTGCAAGTGTTCCTCAAGGCAAGCTTGTGACGCATACGCCATTACAAGGCACATCTGATGTGGTGACAATCGTCTGCCAGCTCAAACATGGCTTGGGTAGTGAAAAGAGTAGAGGTTTGAGGTCTGGTTCATGCTGCCACTGTTAGAAATGAGCATCTGCTTGGTATATTTTCAACGTTTGTCCCCCTAACATCCAACGCATGTTACTGCTGCTGCTGCCATGCAGTTTGCAGCGCAGGCAGCCGCAAAGCACGACTTCATCACTGAATGGATGATGATGAAGGCTCGGCAACTCAGCGCAGGCCATGGCGATTCTGTACTCGCAGCACGCATCACCGTGGCTAGCCTGCAGGTGGCAGCGCGCCTGCACCAACTGTCCCTTCAGGCCAACCTAACCGCCCACCTTGTGACGATCATTAACGGACCTGGTGTGGCCAATGTTCCTTGGCAGTAATCCTTAGCATGCAGCAGACGGAAAGATTGCAATGGAAACCCATGCCAACAGGGTGTGGGCGTTCACATCCTGTCTGTTATCATGTGAATCTACTACCATCCAACGTGTCTGTGCTTGCTTGTACATGACGTCTGTTTCGCTGCCTTGTCTGTTGCAGGCGTCAGTGGGCCTCAAAGGTTGCAGCTGGGGACTGCAGCGGCTCGTGTGCTGCTAGAGCAAGTGCTGAGTTGCGGCCAGCAGCAGCAGCTGGCAGCAGGGCAGGTGCAGGCATGGTCAGTCAGTGGGGCAATTGGCCAGGTGCCAGGGACCAGCCAACCGGCCCCACCAGCACCACAAGTGATTGAGGGCGGTGATGCACATGCGCTGATAGTGGCCAGGGAGTGCATTGCACTGCTCACACGTGCGGACGAACTACTCAGCTGTGTTCTGACAGGAGAGGCCAGCCACATGGGTGTAACCGACCTGGAGAGCAGGGCTGGTGATGATGCGAAACAGGCAAAGGGTCTGCATGTGCAGGTGAGGCACAGCAAAGTGGCCATTGTTTAGGAAGGCAAGCGTGGAATCTTACAAAGCAGCTACTGTTCGGTTCGTTAGAATTTGTTTGCCTACCAACAGACGCAGTGGATTTCACATCATTAGGAATGCCCTTTTCTTAGTATTGAGAGCGGGGCTGGCTTGTGAGGTAAGTGCCCCCCACCTCCCCCAATGTAAGAGGAAGCCAACATGCCACCACACACATGGACACCACTAGGTGGGCTCTACTCTGGTAGGTCTCACCTACTGCCGTCACACACAGGTAGCATTGACACAATCTGCCCCCAGGTGCGGCGTCTGTTGGTGGGTTGCTACCTCCGGCTGGGCCTGGCACAGGAGGCGGTGCAGCGAGCCAACGACTGCTGGGCAGCAGTGCAGCAGCAGGCGCTCAGTGGCAGCACAGATGCATGGGACGTGTGGCTGCTGCTGATCCAGGCCATGGTGGCAGCAAAGGTAGGCACGCACTGCCTCTCACGTGCACGTGAGTGATGTGGAAGAGCAGAGATGCTGCTGTAGGATGAGAACACCTACTTCAACAGCATGCACAGGTCTGCAGCACCTGTACACGGGCTGCTACCCAGGCGGTCATACAGTCTCAAGTGCTAAGGTTCTGATACCTCTCAGGCCGAGACAGGGGCACACCTGCAGCAGCAGCTCAGCACAAGTACAGCGCAGGCCGGTCACCCTGTGACACGTATACCACACTTGTGTGCAAAACCACGACTTTGACAGTCAGAGAGGCGCATCAGGGGCCATGCATCAGTGACAGACCCCAGGCCAGCAGAAGCCCAGCCTTGCGTTTCAGCTTTGTGCCATATCTTCTGTGCATGAATCCTTGCAGGAGGTAAATCGTGCTGCTTGTGAGGTTGCCTGCATCGCCCGGCAGCCCTCAGTAGCCTGCCCCATGGCTGCACTACAGACAGCACTGGTCGTCATCGTGCAAGCATTGCCTGTTCTGGACAGAGCAGTAAGTGACCCAGTCAGCGCTCAGGAGGCTGACGATCACCATCGCCACCAACAGGCAGCACAGCAGGTAATGAGGGCACACGTCTTGCACCTTGGTGCAGTTGAGTTTAGCTGTGAGTGCTCCATATTAAGAGTCATCCTTGTAAAGACTTCATTTAAGACCATCAAATCAAATTCTTCCTTCCTCTCCTGTTACTGCCATTCTGATGGACAAGCTCTACCATGTGAGGACGTCAAAGGTAGTAAAGCTTGCCGTTCACTCCTCAACGGCGTCGCAGCTTGCTTCATATAACTGGAGCCTACGACAAAAGTTCCCACCCTTTGCTGTTTGTGCAGGTGCATGCAGTAGTGACACAGGTGCAGCAGGCCCTGGTGGTTGCGGTGGAAGCAAACAGCCAGCAGCAGGCAGCGCCCCTGGTGGCAACAGTTGTGTGCGAGCTCCTGCGCTCGCAGTCTGGCGGGATACAGGAAAGACTGTCAAGGCTGCCAAAGGCTGTTGGGCCAGCAGCAGCAGAATCAACAACATCAACAGGAATGGCAGCAGGAACAGCAGCAGCAGCAACAGCAGAAGCAAGCAGTTCCAAAGCAGCAGCTTACGGCTGCCATGCACTGGCACTGCTTGCTGCACCCTGCCTGATGCGGGCCATCACGGGCGCAGGGCCGGCATGTCGGGCTCAGTGCCACGCAGCCCTGCACTCGGCGGCTGTGGAGGACTACCGCAACAGGTGGGATTGCCACTTGCTGCTGTGCGCTGCTGAAGCTGCAGCCAGTCCCAGCTCGCCTTGTAGGCCTGCACAACACGGTTGCCTGCCGACCGCATTGTGTCCACTGGCACATAGAAAAAGAAGTTGGCCAGTTCTGGGACAGTTTTTGCGTCTGACACTAGAACCTCGTGTGTGGCCACCTGTCCCAAACGAGTCTTATCTTATAAAAAATGACAAACTCACATCGTTTGGGACAGGTGGCCACACACGAGGTTCTAGTTATTTTGGTAATGAGCCAACTCTGTTGTAGTACTACAAGATGGGAGGTGGAGTGTCCTTGACAGACATACTGTGTTTGGTGGTGATCACGTCACTGTCGCTGTGAGAACCACGCACAGCTAATTGCACACCAAGGCTGACACATGCTCCCCACAACGGGCACTTACAACACCAGTTCCAGTGGCGTTTCCAAAAATTGTCCCAGAACTGGCAAACTTCTTTTTTTACTTGAGATTTTGTTGTTAGTTACGTCTGACCTTCATGCCGAGTACCAAGAGCGGCTAGGCTAAACTGAGATTGACACCGGGTTGTGTGGCCTTGTCGGCTGCGCAGGTGCTACAGCAGTGCTCGTGCTCTGCTGGCGGCTGCCTGCCTGCTGGCCAGTCCCGGACAGGAGGCCGGCACCACGCGCCTCATGGCCTGCTGCGACCTGGCAGCAGGGGAGTTCCCGAGGGCCAAGCAATACCTGGAACTGGCCGAACAGCATGAACCGGGTAGGACACACGTCCCTTCACCCGCCTGCCCGCCTGTTGCACCTGCCCGCCTTCATCCTGCACCGCAGCCACCCCCTCTGCCTATCACACCTGCCCACGTGCCTTCCTGCCCGGCTTCCGTACGTTGGCTTCTGTTGCACGCCCTGTGGGCCACGGTGTGCTGTGCGTGTGCTGCTACAGGTGTGAGCAGCACGTGCCTGCTCACCATCCGCCTTCTGGCTGCAGAGCACCAGTGGCAAGAGGCAATCAACGGCACACATCGGCTGCCAGGACTGGCCAGCTTTCATGTGGGGCACCTGCAGGCAGGTCATGGGACTCTCAAGCCTGCAAGGCACACTGTGCCTTCTCAACATTCACCTTTCAATGTAGCCCAGTTGCTGTGTCAGCCTCTTCGGTAGACAGACCTTGATAATTAAAGGGTCACACACAGAGTTGCAACTATTCACATGCTCCACGATGGGTACCAAGGTGATTTAATAGTCGAGGCCCACAATGCTGAGGTTTGCTCGGGCAGACATACCAAGCATTTCTTGACACCAAAATCATGCACTGGAACAATTCATGCCATCAAGACATTGTCCACATGGTCCTTCAGGCAGTATACCAAGAGGCAGCCATGTACTGGCCAGGAAGTACCGGCCAGCCCCAGCCCGCCTCCCCATCAATAGCAGCAGGCGCAGCTCGTCTGGCTGTGGAATCCATGGCTGTCTACAAGCGCCACATGCAGCACGCCAACCCACATGGCGCCTCCTCCGCCGCCTCCACATTGCCAACATCACGAGCCTGCCAGCAAATGGTGGAAGCAGCCTGTCTGTACATGCAGCACGCAATGCAGCGGCCAGGCGGTACGGCAGGCAATGCTGCAGACCAACTTCTGGGTCATGGGCAGTGTGACGGTCCAAGCGATGTCGGTGGCGAAGGAGTGGTGCGGCTGCTGTGCGAAATGCTGGAATGGGCGCCGGGCGCTGTGCGGTCAGTGTCAAGCAACGAAGACCTGCAAGTGCGTGCGGACAAGCTGGCACAACCTTATATAGCATATAGCCTCACCATCTGGGTGCATGAGGTGGTGCTGATGCGCTCCTGTGTCGTGCGTGCCAAACACGCAGTGGCTGGTTGTAGCTGTTGGCCAGCACTCAAGCCCGTGATGGTGAGTGTCCAGGTTTATCTCTACGCCAGCGGGGATGCATACAGGGCTCAGGGCTCTGTCTGTTCTTTTGCGTTGCCATGGCACCCAACTGGACAGCCTTGCCTTGTCTTGTCTGGCTCTGCTGTGCTGTGCTGTGCTGTAGGTGCAGCAGTTGTGTGCCGCTGTCTACAGGCTGGGCTGCTGGGCCCTGCATGCCGGCAAGTGGGCCCTGTGCAGCACGGCATACCAGGCCAGCCTCAACCTGCACGCACATACCACCGGTGACCGCACCGATGCAAGCAAGGGCTGTGAACCAGTAAGTGCAGGCACGTGCTCATAGCTCAAGTCAGTCGGTGCATGACAGCCACCGCCTTACACCGCACACTGGTTGATGTTTTCCGATTGCTTTGGAGTTGTTCCAGTAAGCATGTGTGAACCGAGTGTGGGACAGCACACATGTGCAGAGTACTGGCGAGTATGCCACATGCAGCCTTCAGTGCACCTGCATAGCATCTTTGCCAGCACAGGCTTTTCTCCTGTGATGTCAAGATAAGAGGCAGCGGTGTGTGTGCATCTACAGGTATTGGCTCGCTGCTGTGCAGCGTATGCTCTGGTACAGCAGGCTGGTGCTGCCGATGGTGGCGGCAAAGACAGTGGAGCTCTAGTGGTAAGCTCGCTTGGGCTTACAGTGTCGCTGTTCTGGCAGGTGCAGTCACACTGTTGTCTGGTGGCTGCTCGCACCTAAATGCTTGTTTCAGTCAACATCAGTACGTGTCCAACTGCAATCATAAACAGGACGTTGCCAGCGCACAGTTTACAGCAGCTGCGCATAACACTGTATGCGTGGTCCACACCTCAGGTTGGGCGTGCAGGGCCACTGCTGGCACAGGCACGTGAGCTGCTCGCTTCTCAAGACGTCAGCCTGGCTGATGACATGGCAGACTCAGAGGCAAACGCTACAGTAGGCGGCCCTATTCTGGGTCAGATGACGGCTCGACTGCTCAGATGGACCAATTTCTGCAAACAACCGACTAGTGACTTTGTTCTGCACTGTGGCCATTCAACTTTCAGGTACAGCTGAGTTTTGCTAAGTTCAGAGCCAATTGTCCATCAAATTCCTTCGTGCTGATCAGAAAAATGACTGATTATTGGGCCCTAGAATGGGTCGTACCTAGGATCTCAATTACACCTGAGCTGGCCATGATGTGTGCATGTGTACGTGCTGCAGCACGTCTGGGGTACTGGATGCCAAAGAGGGCGGTACAGTCACTGCCCCCTACAGTCAGTGCCCCTATAGTGGGCCACCCCAGTAGTGGGCCACCAGCGTTTTTTTCTGGCTGTAAATGCAATCTTCCACCATATTACTTGGAGTTCTTATTAGAACTTCTGGGACACCTAAGCATTGATTGTAGCCCAAAATCGGTCACCAGTGCATAACCCGAATCGTGTGTTTGTGAACTTACAATGTTGCTCCATATCATTCAAGCAAAAGCGAAGTACACCAAACAGAAAGTGATCACAGTGTTTATCAATGACGTAAGCCTACTTAAAAAAAGTTTTGTTGTTGTCTCATCACCCTCCCGTGTAAAATTTGACTAGTTTTGCATGGCACAACAGTTACACTCTTGATGGCGCCCGCACACGAATCTCGCGAGCTATGATTACTCCTCAAGTGGAGGGTTTGCCCCTAGCTGTATCAGGTGCTCTGGCAATCCTGGCCCTTTTTGACGAAGAGAACGTGGTGTGCATACCTTTCTTAAAGTCAAACGACGTGCAGAAATCATGGGCATGGTGACATACAGGCGCATGCATCGTGTGCATACAGTTGGCGATGTCTGTTGCGGTTGCAGTTACACGACGACAACGTGCAGCCATCCACTTACCTCGTGCTGATGCATTTTCGTAAGCAGAATTGTACACCACATCAGTTGTGGACATGCTTACGTTGAGGGTTCAACCAAGGGACTGCGGACCACGAGGAGCCCTCGAGCTGAAGCCGGCAAGCCATGAGGTAAGCTGTGCTTCGAGGATGGCCGCCGTGTCCGGAATAGCTGCTGCTCTGTAAGCCGGGTTTCGCGTGTATGCCTTCTAGGTCAGCAAGGACCAGCCACCTGCTCTGGCCAGAACTGTGAGGAAGCGGAGTTTGCCAGAGTCCAGCGAGTCAAGCCGGGAGGTTAAAAGATTGAACGTTGAACTAAGTAGTGCCCGTCTGACATAGCACAGCAGTCCACCACCACGAGCGCGAGCACGAGCACAAGCACGAGCATGAATAGGTCCTGGAAGCGATGTGTTTCAGGCCGTCATGGCTGGCTTGTGTGTCCGCTGAAATTCTTGTGGGTCGCGTGTTGTGGACGTCGTCATGGCCATGCGCCCAAGAAGCACTTTGAGGAGCGTGACTTTGACTACATCAGTCCCGCTGAGCTGTATCTCGATCCGTCTATTTTTTAAGACTTCAAGACAACCTTGCTGGGTCGCGAAGTGCCTCCTCAAACCCGTAGCAACGAACAGCTGAGGCGTAGTGGGTTTCAGAGTACCGACGAGCAGCTGTGGGTGCGTTGTTGTATCGAAGGCAAGCTCGCCTACTGGTGAAATGCAGCGCATGGAGGTGTTGCAGCATGTGCTCAGTGCCTACTCGCCACCAGAGGAGCAGCCTGAGCTCTTTCCAATCAAGGTTGGGCTGTTCAGGCTTGACAGTGACCTGAACCAAACGTCCTGAAACTTGTCATAAGCTCACATGGCACATAGAAAATAGGATAGCCGCGGGCCGGGGGATCCGTGTGCGGCTGGGGGTGGCCAACCGCACAGATGGTCTCCAGGTGGTCACTTTATGCACGTTTTGGCCCAAATCCTGGCGCCGCGAACATTGCGATGCTTCAGACTATTGTGTAACTATTTAAGCAAGCCTCCTGAGGTCTCGGAGGCCTCTGTGCCGCCGACCAGAGTCCTCACATCCACAGACAGCTGCGAACGATATCTTTCAAATACGGCAGTTCATGCCAGAGCAAGCGGCGCCACCCCACAACAAGGCGGCTTGTTACCTTTTGAGGTCA
>QAXH01005576.1:0-13433 GCA_004335635.1 Chloromonas sp. AAM2
GGGTGTGTGGGTGTGTGGGTGTGGGTGCGTGCGTGCGTGGGTGTGGGTGTGGGTGTGTGGGTGTGTGGGTGTGTGTGTGTGTGAAGGGGGCCCTAGTGTTGGCTTCAGGGGCAGTGTGTGGGCACGTGCAGAGGCGTGGCAGCGGGTAGCGCTGGAGGACCTGGACTGACCTTGGCAGGCTCATCGTCATGACATGGCAGTCACAGACGTACCCAGAGCATAGTTTGTTGGAAACCGGTAGGCGGGCCTGCACTGCTGCAGCTGAAGACGGCCCTGTCCTGTGGGCCGCGGCCATCCAGTGCTCACACTGACACGTCCCTGTGGGCCGCGGCCATCCAGTGCTCACGTCCGTGTGTGCTGCCTCAGGTGTCGCACCTGCGTGGTGAGGCGTGTGAGTACGAGGCGGCCATCAGCGAACTGGAGGAGGAGGCAGCTGGGCTAAGGCAACAGCTAGATGAGCTACAGGTGAGCCATGGTGGAAGGGGGCGGCGCCCGGGGGCCATGTGGCGGCAGGCCTGGTGAAGGAGCAACGCCGTGCAGCTAGTAGGCCACCAAGCACGGTTGAGTTCACACATCATCAGCAGCAGCAGACGGCTGTGGTTTAGTGAAGTATAGGGCAGTACGACACAGCTGCTGCAGCCATTGATTGGCACAGATATCTGCCATTACCTGGTGGCACAGCCGTTGCATGGTACACCCAGTGCATGGCACACCCGGTGCATGGCACACCCGGTGCATGGCACACCCGGTGCATGGCACACCCGGTGCATGGCACACCCGGTGCATGGCACACCCGGTTCATGGCACACCCGGTTCATGGCACACCCGGTGCATGGCACACCCGGTGCATGGCACACCCGGTGCGTGGCACACCCAGTGCATGGCACACCCAGTGCGTGGCACACCCAGTGCACTGGCACTCTGTACATTAGCATACTGTGGCACAGCCGTTGTACGTGGCAGATATCGCTTGTCCATTCGCCATACATAGCTATTGCATGATGTGTGCAGACGTCCCAAAATCAGCTACAACATGCATTGGCTGAAGCCGAGGCGGGTAGGCAGGAGGCGGAGCGGCGGTTGGGGCAGTTGGACGGACCGCAGGGCCCCTCGGCAAGGGCTGCCGCCCTGGAGACAGCGCTTGTGCAGGTATGGACACTGGACAAACAATACAGGAGAGGAGAAGTGTTGAGCAGATGGACGCAAAAAAAAGGGACGCAAAAAAAACAAGCAAGTGAAGAAATTGGAGTAGGAAGGGATGCACAAGAGTAATGAAATACAGGTGTGGGAAAGCAGAGAGCGTGTAGGGGACTGAGATGGACGCGGCACAGGCGTTCTGGAAATATGGTTTTGAAAAGAAAAGAAACAAGAAAACAAGAGAAGGATTGAGGGAAGACTGGGTGTAAGAAGGGTCGAGCGGGAGGAAATGAGATGGCGCTGGGAAAGGACCAAAACACACAAAGCAAGCCTTGCCCAGATGCAAGGCTGACAGGGAGCGCTCGTCCGGATCCTAGTCCATCCTGTGCAGTGCGTGTATGCATTGCCTGGCGGACAGTATGTTGCGTGCATGGATGTAGGAAATGCAGACAGGGGATGGAGATGGCGATGGCCCAAACCCTGCCGGATCCTGGAAGAGCTGCCCCTGCAGTCCTGATGCAATCCTGCCGCACTGTGTGGTGTGCCTGTGCCTGTGCATGTGCGTGCTCACACAGGAGCGTCAGCTGCACTCGGCGCTCAAGGCCCAGATGCCCGACCTGCTGCGCACCCTGGAGCAGACACGCGCTGAGCTGGCGGCCAAGGAGAGCGAGGCACTGAGGCTGGATGGAACTGCCAACGTAAGTGTAGCAGGCAGTCTGTGGTGTGCAAGCATTTGCATGTAAGATGAACAGGAGGTCGAGGCACTGAGGCTGGATGGAACTGCAAACGTAAGGCGAACGTTGGGCTCAGGGAGTGGTTGGAGTGCAGAGCTTGAGAATCCGACTGGCCATGAGAGTTTGGTGGCCCTGGTCAGGACTTGCCCTATGGTTGCAAGCGCATGTGTCTAGCAAGAGTACAGATGGTGTGGACGCTCCATGACCTGTGGTTGCAGGACTGGGCAGTGTTGACAGATGGAATAGGGGGCAGGTACAAGGGGCAGCAGTAGCGTTGGTCATGACAGTGGCCGATGTCAGAGAGATGCAGGTGCCAACACAGTACTTCAATCTGTGCTGCCGTGCAGATTCTCCGCAATGAGATGCTGCGCATGCAACAGGCGCACGGTCATTTCTGAAGGCTGAGGTTCCAGGGGGGTTCGCTGTCGCGAGACTGGCAAACCCGACAAGGCATTGTAAAGGTCTGAAGAAGGGCCAGCATGCCTTCAGCTGGGCGTGCCTCACAAAAGCTTCAAATTGTTTTTGCAGTAACGGCATTGGATTTGGAAAGACGTGCTCTTGGCGCCAGTTTGGCTAAAACGTACACACCTTGGCCCATTCATCAAGTGATCGGACGTTTGGACAGCCCTTGCTTGCGCCCTGTGATTACATGTGGTATACATATGAGGCTCTGGAAAGAGCAATGCTCGGACAAAGCAGCTTCACTGTAGAGTATTCTACAGGCATGCTTGATGTCTTGTTGGAACTGAGAGTCACACAGGAATTGTCCCAGAACTGGCAAACATCTTTTTGGGGCAGGGATGCTTGTGGGCAATCAACGCCAACAGGTATGTGGTGCTCTGTTGTCCCAGCCACCTGTGTCAATGGATTGTCGCCACACAACTGAACATCCTGGTTTGTCGCCTAACTTGCAGCATCACCGTGTCGAAACAGTGTTAACGCTCAAGCGTCCATACTCTCACGCACAGTCCTTGCAAGTTGGTGTAACAGTACTGTCCGGTTATGCGATACCAAATGAATGCCATCGGTCCATGAGCGGAGGGGTTCAGCCACACAAGCTACATGGCAATGATGCATGGGCTAGGTTCACACACATATCACACAGTTTATGTACTGCACCTTACAACTGAACGGAATGTTTTTCCCACTCTGTTAGGTGTACACACTAGTGAGTGAGTGTGAGTGTCATTTTCGCAAGAGGGTTTGGTTTCCAGCCCGTCCAACCTACAAGTGAAGGGGATTACGACACACCTGGATAGTAATGGTGGTGGTCATCCCTCGAGGTGCTATCCTGACCACAAGCCTCGTTAGATCCAAGAGGGGCCTGAAAACATGCACATGGAAATCAAATGTCACGTCTCAAGTCAAACGTCAGGGTCAAAGTCAAAACCAGATTCCCGATCAACCAAGCTGCCAAATTCAACTTGTCATCCGTCAACTGCCAAATTTTTACATAGAATAAAGCTGCCAATATCAGTGAAAGCACCTGCCAAGGAGCACCAGCCAATCTCCTGGCCTGCTGCAGCCATGGCGGCCTTCATGTGCTGGGCCAACATCACTGCCCCGGGCGCTGTCAGGTCGTCATCATCATCGTCGTCGCCGTCGTCGCCGTCACCATCACCATCATTATCATTACATGGCTGTTCATGGCTTGGAGGTCAGCAGTGTGTGACTTGCAGGCACGGCATGCCTGGCTGCAACCTTGCCCACCCTGACAGCCAGCATGCCAAACGAGTAGTCTAATGACACTGACCATAACGCTTGAGCTGGTGTCTGTCATCACACAGCACGTGTGCAGCAACCCGCTGCCAGAGCCGTTCTGTTGGACTGCATCAGATTCTCTGTAGTCTAACCTTTGTACCTGGTGTAAGGCATGGGTAGCTGCTAGGTTATGTGATTCATGTGGGTCACGGGACTGTCTACCAAATAGGATGAGACAGACCTCAGCGCGTGAAGACCGTCATGGCTGCAGCAGGCCAGGAGGAGCACGTGCTCTTGAGCTCTGCTGGCAGCCATCATGCAGCACTGGCAGGAATGGCCGAAAGCACATCACTTGCGGTTGTCAGAACTGCACCTGATGCACAGCAACGACTGAAACACAAATGATCCCATACCTAGTGGCTTTCTGGTACGTTTGGAAGAGGAACTTAACATGTATAGGAAGTATATCCCGGTTTGTTGCAGTCAGAAAAGCGGTGTACGTATCGTACCGTCCAGTGGAGGGGAGTGCCTTCTTGTGAAGGCTTTGTGGTCGTAACTGGTATGTAAAAGCCCGGGTACTTTTCCAATGTGATTACTTGGACTCACAAGAGGGGAGGGATTCCACCCGTCCCATGCATCTGGAGGTGTGGCTGGATGCAGCTTGTTGATCGTGCCTGAGAATTGAGCCCTATGCAACACCATGTTGCTTGTGTGGCTGTACCCCTTTGCTCTTGAACTACCGTATTGCTCAGCGCATTTCGGAACCTGATGGTCAGGAAATAGTTACGAATCAGGTTTTTGGCTTTTTGAGCTTTTACGAACCTCAGGTTTTTGCACGTTGGAACGGCTTTGAAAACCACTGATGTTGAGCCATCCAGTACTAGTTCTGGCACTGGTGTGCACACCAGTTTACAAGGTTTGCCTGTAACTAACACCTAGGGCTTGCGCTGCAAGGCAGGGACTGTTTCTGACTCAACGATTTTACGAACCTGGTTTTATGCCACCTTTGAGAATTTCAGTTTTACGAACCTTATGTGTTTCTTGAAATTCCGAGGCCAGAATCAGAGGAGTTTTACGAAGCTGATTCCGACAATCGCTGGACAATACGGTAGTGTTGAACTTGATTAATTCTACATGACATCCCTTCAAAAGCACTGAGCTGCTGTCCAACCAAAAGATCATTTACCACGGTACTTAAAAGTTCATGGCTGAGACAGGTTCCCGTTGAGCTTGCTGCATCGGGTGTGCGCTGCCCTGCTCACATTAGGGCCTTAATTGCAATGCTTGTGTTCAGCAAGTGGGGTGAGTATTAGTAATGTGGTTGTTTGGTGCTTTGTCTGTGATGCCTGTAACATCATCTCAGGAAACTTCGGATACAGACATTCTGAAGGAGCGGCGTAGGAAACCGCTAGGGTTCTTCGGTCATTTGCAACATGCAGTCCTCGCTGGACGCGCAACACAATCTGTATCAACAACATTGAGGATTGTGAACACACAGGCAAAGTGCTGATTCCGTGACTACATTACCATCCACTGGCTCCGTTCGAGCCCATATGTCGGTGGCTGCATTAACGTCGCCTGCCTCGCGCTGCAAGCGGCTGTACGAGGCCGGAGACGTGGACCTAGGCTACGAAGGGGCCAGCCTTGACAACCGGCAGCAGAAGCGCACGCGCCTTCAGCGTCATAGCCCAGGACGCTGCGGCCTCCACTACCAATCTGCCGACGAGCCTGCACACGCCAACGCGCTTTCGGGGCTCCTCGCCTTGTTCCCCGGCATGGATGAAAAGGTCAGAGTGGAAGCCGAGTTGGCAGCCAGCCAGCCACTTCATTGTCTGTGCTGTCCCTAATACAGGCGTATCTCTGTTAGACATCACGGTGACTTTCGCGCTTGCCTGTGCTGTGCTATTCCGCTCAGGTGGTGCAAGACGTGTTGGTGGAGTGCGGGAACAGCATTGACGCAGCTATCAAGCGGCTGACGGACTTGCGGCTTAGTACTGAGGATGCCACCGTAGCCGCGGCAAAAGCAGCGGCGTCAGCGCGCGACCATGGTGAGACTGGGACAACGTGATGCTGTGCCAACTGGGACACAAGTGTGCACGTAGCAGCACCTGCCATGCATCATGCGCACTACGATATCATGCTATGCGTTGTGAATCAAGTTATGCATGCATGGGCACAGCATGCATGAGCATGACGCTGTGCACAACATCAACGGGCATGAACACCACCTGCCATGCATACCACAAAGTCAGACACAGCATGCATGGCACAGCATTGTGACTCAGCATGCATGAGTATGGCGCTGTAAGCCAGCATGTTATGCATCCCAGCTTGAACATGAGCACAACCTTGATGTGCATATTCATAACACCTTGCATCACAACTTCGAGGGTTGCATTCCTCATGCAGCCTCTTTACCTTGCTTGATGCAGCCGTTGACATGTGCATGATTTGTGCTTCTCGCATGCAGGCCAGCAAAGCACACCTACAGCAGGTTCAGCCTCTCAGCCCTTGTCTCAGGCACCAGAGGCTGCCAGCACATCCTGTGCAAGTCCTGGCGAGCCACAGACAGCAGACCAGTGGATTGAATTCCTGGTAGCAGAGATGCTCGCTTCGAAGGACATGGTTGATGCTCGCGGCAGGGCGGCGCATGTGCTGCAACACTTTGAACGCTTTGTGAAGCAGCGGCAAAAAGATGAGGTGAGAGCCCCCACACGTGCACCTCCATCATTACCAAGGCAGGCACACCAAAGAATAGATGAATAGAAAGTTGGACAGAGTTACTTGCGTGTCTAGTCTGTACTCCTTTCACCCAGCATGCAGCCAAACAGAACAAGTGGGGTAAGGTGGCCTGCATGGGCACAGTGCATTATCAAAGCTATTAAAGCACCAGCAAGCTTTAGCTGATCAGCTGGTACATGCACTGCTTACTGACACTGACTGGGTTTTGCCTGGCACACCGACTGAATTCCGTTTTGCCTTGCATGAGCACGATACCATGGCACGGTGAGCATGATATCATCAGCACACGCTGTACACGGCACGCGGCACATGCATAAGTCCGGCGCATGCGTCTGCTCGCTGCAGGCCGATGCGCGAGTGGCCGAGTTGTTGAAGGAGAGCGCCATCTTCAAGCGCGCCGTTCAGATTCAGGACACCCGCATGAAGGGAGCAGCCGAGGAGATGAGTCAGCTGCGCACCATGCTGGTGCACTACCAGGAGCGCTGCAGCAAGCTGGAGATGAACAACTACTCTCTGGCCATGCATTTGCAACAGGCAACAAACAGCAGCAGCTTGGGGTCGCACCCGCACAACCCTGACGTGTGCTGAGGAGGGGTGTGAGGGCGTGAGAGAACAGCACTGCGTTGAGCCCGCGCTCACATGATACCAGTCTGCACGACAACTGTGGGCGGGGGAGGGCAATCTCGTTAGCTTGGCAGCAGTACTAGGTGACATGCAAAGTTTGGGGCAAGCCAGGGGCCGCTGACGAGGTCAGCTGGGATGCCTGGGCCGCTACGTTATCGACAGCACATGCTGGGCTTGCTTGGGGCAGGCAGCAGTAAAATGACAGCTTGGCACGGGCACGTGCCCATGGAGCCAGAATACAGGCGGTTCTGTAGCAGGCATAGCGATGTGTGTGTATCTCTCTGGATGTGTGTGAGGAAAAGCGAGGCTGGCAGTTGACATGTATTCCACAGTGGGTTATTGATAGCCAAACTTGGCTCCGGTTGCCACAGGCAACTTGGTACAGTTTTGAATTACAGTGGAACCCAGGAATCGTGCTAAGTAGCGTGGCGGTGATAGGGAATCAGTCCTGTCCCGCTTCCACCCCACGCCTCCTGCTTGGGCATTTGCCTTAATTTCCGTCGCTGATGCAAGGAGATCGTCATCTTGATCCCGCTAATGCAAGGGGAAGGTGGACGGGGCTGGAGGGTGTCAAGGCTAGGGTGTAGCCGCTGTGTTGTGGCTCCATATCTAGTGCTGCTTTGGTCAGCGAGTGGCATGTCAAACTTGAGTCGACGGCGGTTGTGCAACGGTTTGGAATCACATGGGCATGAGGCGCATGGGCATGAGGCGCATGAGCAGGAGGCATGTGGCGCATGCCATGGCGTGGCATGCAATGCAGACATGAACATTGCTCCCAAGTGAGCACAAACAACAGGGATGACGGATGGCAGGCAACTACCCAACCAGTGTGGTACAATTATTGCTTCGAACGAGTTTGTGTTGAGGATTCTGCAAATCCCCTGTGCAGATCCCAATTCGAGGTGTGGGAGGGTAGCCACCCTGCCTCACCACATACCTTGCATTTTCAAGGTTCTAGCTCAGATAATCATATAGATTTGGAAGCTTTTTAATGTGCAGCGCTGGCAACAGTGCCATGACACACTGTCGGTCACATTCACAACGGCAGACTGGCCAGTGGGTGTGGGCTGCATGGGCAGGGCACGTGCTCCCTCAGGGCAGCCCATGTCATGATGCGGTTGACGGCATGTTGCTGATAGCTTAGGATAGAA
Organism: Chloromonas sp. AAM2; assembly: GCA_004335635.1. Taxonomy (NCBI): domain Eukaryota; kingdom Viridiplantae; phylum Chlorophyta; class Chlorophyceae; order Chlamydomonadales; family Chlamydomonadaceae; genus Chloromonas; species Chloromonas sp. AAM2. The sequence continues at coordinate 8,090 of QAXH01005576.1, forward strand.
GGATTGACTCAAGTTATGGAAGACTTCAAGTTCCCCCCTCTTCAGTTCCACATGGCTGACAGGCCTGCCATGGAGCATCCCTGGTTTGATGCTGGCATTGACCGGTACTTGTGGTACACCTGATTATATGGGCTGGTCCGCTCCTGGTTCCCCTTTTAATGCGAGTTGAACCTCGCTGTGTATTACCATCACCATCATCACCAAGTTCTGTTTAACAGAGTGGTTGATGAAGCGTCGCTGTCACCTGGGCTTATTTGCCATACCTAGTTTGTAGCTTTCCAACAGGGCCAGACGCTCCTGTTGAGGCGGAAATAGAGCACTGTTGTTTGCACAGTGACCGTCCTTAGCGGGCTGTGCTGTCTGCGCCGCCGATTAATAGCTTAGTCGTCGTTAGAAACGCTGTGTAAACCGGTTGATGGTTGTTTGTGATATGTGCGTGGTCGTGTGCTTGGGCTCCGGCCTGTGGTAGGATTTGGCCTCTGCCAACCTGGTATGTGACCTTTTGTGAGGCAGAGGCACGGTCAGGAGCTGGTGGCATGGCCATACAGGAGCAGCAAACCGCCAGCTTACACAAACCCGTCACAACACGCACAAAAGAAAAGAAGCGCTAAATGGCGTGTGCACCTCTCACAGCTTACTATTTATCTTCAGCTCATTTTGCCGGGCTGGTCACAACACAGCCAGTGGTCGCAGGCAGCATTCAGAGGCGGTATACGTTCCTAGTTAGCATTCGCAAGACGAGTTTTCCTCAACAACCACGCTTCTTGGGGCGCCTACGCAGCGCATACCAGCCACACCAAAAACAAAAACGACCATACCACGAACTCTTCCGGACGAAAAACACCATTTGGGCAGACTTGTAATGGGCAGATGGGTGAGGAGGTGGCATGTGCACCGTGAAAGGCCACTGGTGACCATGATGATGATATGAATGATGCACTGTCAACGTGCATTGCCCAGGCAGGCCAACAGATCAGTCACCGTCAACCATTCCAAGGGCACGAGTACTTGTCAGCCCTGTTAAACCATTAGTTGTATGGGCCCATCTCTATGTCTTGGTACGTTCACCTTTGAACTTGCAGGTGAACTAATGTTGGTAATGTTGAAGCTTTGACTCGCTTCCTTAGTAGGTCAAATCAGTCCATCGGCCGTGATGTTCATCATCTTTATGTCCATGGTTCACAGTCAGTAAGTCCAATGTACAGCCCAGTTTGAGGTCCATGCAGGGCCCCATGTGCAGTCCAACACGTCTCCAGCACCATGCATAGCCTGTGGCTCCAGCAATAGCAGCTTGTGGCCCCATGTGCAGTTCAACAACTTCAAGTCTCTAGCGCCTCGAGCGTCTTCATGGCGCCTTCCGACTTTTTGTGCAATCCACACACCCTTCACACATGGCTTTTGGATTTCATGGGATCATGATTTGTACACCACGATACACCTGAGGTAAATCTGGGGTTTGTTCATAGTTCATAATCAGGCACTTCGTCTCATCCGATGTCAGGTCCGTCCAGCAACTGGCAAACTTGTAGTTGGGGCAGTCTTGCAAACCCAGATGGCTCCTCCATGTTCGTCCGGTCCCATGCAACATGGGAGCACATTATCCGGGCTCTCCCAAGTCCAGGTCAACGCATGGCGCCCCATGTGCAGTCCAGGTCAACGCATGGCGCCCCATGTGCAGTCAAGGTCAACGCATGGCGCCCCATGTGCAGTCAAGGTCAACGCATGGCGCCCCATGTGCGGTCCAGGTCAACGCATGGCGCCCCATGTGCAGTCCAGGTCAACGCATGGCGCCCCATGTGCGGTCCAGGTCGACGCATGGCGCCCCATGTGCGGTCCAGGTCAACGCATGGCGCCCCATGTGCAGTCCAGGTCAGCGCATGGCGCCCCATGTGCAGTCCAACATGTTGCTCCATGCAAAACGCAAGCAGGTCGTCCGGTCTTACAGTCTGGCCTCAGGTTTGTTCGGTGTCAGATTCGTCCTGCCTCATGCAAAGTCCAGGAGGTCGGTGATGCCGTCCACCAGATCGCCAACAGCCCCCACTGCGCCGTCAACATCGATGTCGATATCAACACCACCCATTGAGGGAGCTCCCTGCAAGAAGCAGTCCAATGCACACCAGAGGATTTCAGTTGCGGATTTCTCACACACCCTGGACGCAGCTTGCTTGGAGTAGCTGTAGCAGCTGCTGCGGCTCATCTCAGGAGCTTACCTCACGGGCTCGGGACATGGCAGCTAACAGGACGCCATTACTCAAACTATGACCGTTTCTAACTCTGCTCACAGAAGCCACCAATAAAACCACGGCAGAATCGAAGCCATGGTGTTTTCGGCACAAAATGCAGCATCCTGCTCTGTGTGAATCCAGTGTTCAAGCCGCCAAGTCTACCTAAAACCTAACTGGTCAGCCCGCCGCCCGTGCTTCGTGCGGCATGCGCCAGTCGATGATTAACCTGCCCAGATCCCAACGATGCCCACGGCGTGGTCTTGATCTTCAGACCACCGACCCACCCTAACCTAATACTAGTCTAACCCTAACTTTAACCTCAACCATAACGAACTCACCAGCTCCTCCCATCCGCCCGACATCCCGCCCATCAGATCCAGTTGCGACGCGAGGGTGTTCGCCGCGTCCGCGATCCCCGCCCCCGCCCCCGCCTCCACTCCGCCCGCCAATCCCAACCCCTCGGCTGATGCCCCGGCCAGGACCCGATCCATGACCGACAGCGCGGCGGTGTTGGCGAGCTCCTTGGAAGTCTGTGGCAGAGCAAAACGGCAGTGCACGTGTGTTGGTTGGTCTGGCAGTGTGCCATTGTAATGATGCAGGATCCGCGTCACTCTTGGTGTTGGACGGCGATTAAGCACGCGTCTTGAACACCAGAAGAAGCAAGCACGTGCCGGTCTCGGGCACACAAGGGCAGGAGCGAGAATGAGAGAGTGGTAGGGAGATGGCACACACGTGCCTTGGCATGCATGGGTTGGTCTGGCAGCCACACTTCAAATGTGTCCAGAAAGCAAGCAAGCACTTGGTCATATGGCATTCGGAAAAGTGCCCAAAGCATTGTCTTGGTGCCCCCCAGCCATGAATCCAGTGTCGATCTTAGGCACAGCAGGGGCCGGGGAGGATCCCCAGGGGGTAGTGCGGGCGGACTATCTTGAGGACCGTGGGGGCAAGGAGTGCACTGCATGAAACGGGTGCTGTTGCTGCTAGGCGTGTGGCAGGCTGTGTTCATATCCACAGGCCTGGGGGCGCATGGTTCTGCACCTGGCAGTTAGGCTGTGTTGCATCTGTACTTACCTCTTTTGCCATTTCGTTCATCTGTCCCCTCATGTAGTCAGAGCTCTTGACAGCACACGTGTTGGCGGTTTTTGCCAGTTGGTTGTCGGTTGCCTGCTGCTGCCAGGGCTGGTGGGCAGGCACCACGAACTGACCGCGATACTGCAGCACAGTAGGACAAAGTAAATGTATATAAAACTTAGCATAACTAACAGCATCATGAAATTGTAAGACTGTATGTTCATGAGTTGGCAACCAGTCAGGAATGATAGGCAGGAACTGACGTGGTAATGTTTTGCAACATGGTGGGGCAACATTACCGTGTTTGAATTCGTAAGCAAGGGTGGCAGGGCCAACAGCTTATCCAAAGGCAAGCAGGTGTTGGTAAACTGTGCAACATGCAAAGCCTGGCTTCATGTGCATGCCAACCGAACTGCGGCCTGCACTGTGCCACTTGAAGCAGACCAACACCTTGTTAGGCCACAGAAGTTCCAAATTCGATTTCTAATAACAGTCCTGTAAAGGCTTAACTTGCCACATGGGCCCTACATCTTTCTCAGGCCGTTTCACCTATGCGCCTCGATCGTTGCATGAGCATTCGCCTCAACCTCCTGTCTTCCTCCTCATAAACCCTCCGCCTGTCCTTTTTTTATTCATCTTGTTTCAACCTCTCACCTCGATTGTTTTCTGCAGGATGGCTCTTGTTTCGGTTCCCGCTTTGCAATTTGCGTCTACGTGGCGTTTTCCTCCCCGTTTTCCTTACCTGTGGTGGCATGGACTTCTGCATCAGCTCCTGTCGCAGCCGCCTGTCCTCCGCAGCATTCATCTTGTTTTCCACATGACCCGATGCGCTCTCAGCTGCTGTGCTGGCGACTGTGTTCTTCACCTGTGCACACAGCCCCACGTGATGAGCACGTGACGAGCACGTGATGAGCACATACCGCCCATGAGATTCAGTAGGCATGTGAGTGGTCACGTGATAAGCACAAAACAATAGCGCCAGTGCTGTGCGAGAGAGTAGCAGGCATGACTCCTGCCTGAGACTCATGCCTTTGCTACCGTTATAATGATTGATTCCACCATTCCCAATTCCGACACTTAGATCGTTCGTACAGTATGACCGTCTGACCCACCTGTGACATGATATCACCGCTCTTCATGCCGCCACCGCCACCTCCACCGCCATCGCCTGTAAAAGCGTTGCTGGCTGCATCCATCAGGCTGTCGATCCGCTCGCTCTGGGCCCAGCCGCCGTCCCTTCCGGTGTCCTCGCTCAGCTGGGTGCGCACACGCGCCTCCTCGGCAGCGCTCTGAAACCACATGTGACAGCACGTGCTTTGGAAACCACATGTAACAGTGGGAACGTGTGACGGCACGTGCTTTGGAAACCACATGTAACAGCGGGAACACGTGATGCACGTGCTCCACAACCGCATGTAACAGCGGGAACACCATGGCCTCCTAATAACCTAATCCATCCTACCTTTGCTGCCTCCTCCGCCATCTTCTCGTTGAGCGCACCGTTATCGGCCATGAGCAGCACAAAGCTGTCGCTGTCAAAGACGAATGGACTGCCCAGCTCCTGCCCGATGGCCTCACGGCTGCTGGTCAGCTGCAAGGCCTGGCGGGAAAGCATCTCTTTGCGTTCCTGTGATAGTGAAGTGACAGTGAGGAGGCAGGGCGTGGGCTGGAGTCAGCAGGTAAGCTGTGCAAAGGCGGGCTTAGCAAGAACAATACATGTGTGGCTCGGCAGTCACCATCACAAGTGGATGTGCGTCACGAGTCGACCTGGTCTCCTTGAGTAGGTTTCAAAGGAAGGAAAACCGTTTTCTTGCAGTGAATATTGTAGCGGCAATCAACCATGCCTGTCCCATGTCCTGTCATGCGCCTATGCCTGCCCCAGTTGCTGCACAGCAAGTAGGACCTAGCGGCATGGAGGCTTCTTTGCGTGCAATCACTTAGCTGACTGATTCACATTGTAGGATAGGATGGGCCCAACAGCTGGTAGAGCTTGTGTGCACGTGCGTGGGTGAGGTGGGTGTGAGTGGGTGAGGGGTGGGTGTGGGTGG
>QAXH01005576.1:13442-30210 GCA_004335635.1 Chloromonas sp. AAM2
GGGTGTGAGTGGGTGTGAGTGGGTGTGAGTGGGTGTGTGTGAGTGTGTGTGAGTGTGTGTGAGTGGGTGTGAGTGGGTGGGTGGGTGTGAGTGTGTGTGAGTGTGTGTGAGTGGGTGTGAGTGGGTGGGTGTGAGTGTGTGGGCTGAAAGGGGATCACACCTTGGTTGCGCTATCCAGGATGGCCTTGCGCTGCGCTGCACACGCCCTGGCCCGCTCCTTGGCGGCCCGAGTGGCCACGGCCAGTGCCTCCTCACACAACCCGTTGTAAACAGCGGACATGGCCTAAGGAAGCAGGGCAGAACGTGTGAGTTGACCAATAGTGATGCACTGCTCTTGCATGCATCCTTGGTTAACGTCCAGGGAGCAGACGAAGCTGAGGAGGGGATTTTGCGCCAGGGCTGCGGGACCGGCAGGGGAGCGTGAGAGGTGACTTGAAAATGTGGCTCTTGAGATTGATTTAATTATGAGTTGTCACAAGCCTTATGAAGGTTTGACTCCCAACACACATATATACAGGCGGTGGAAAAGGAAGAGGGCTTTAGTGCGAGGGCTTGTGAGCATAGCTGCAGTTGTTATTGTTGGTGTTTACATGGCCTTCAGTCGTGGACTGCTCAGCGGGGGGAAGGGGGAAGGGAAATTACTGCAGTAGGGCGTGAAAAGTTGAAACCGGATGTGCACTGACTCTTACAAGCCTATGGCCCGGGTTCCCACACACCTTGATGCCGGCTCCAAAGTAGGCCGTGTCGCACCGGTTGGTGAAGAACTGCATATGGCATGCGCACAAGACGGTTCGGTCAGTGGAGAGGGGCTGGAAGTGCAGGTGTGTTGAAAGGTGTGATGAAACCTGTGATTCTGTTACTGAGGTTGGCAGGGCATGGTCTCGAGGGAAATCGAACCAGTCTGTTCAAATAGCAATACAGTATGGGGATGCAGCCGGTTTTCTGTTCCTCTTGGTCAGCCCACTGAGCTGATTTGCATTTCTTGCTGGTGCAGTGGTGCAGTTAACAGCTGTGCTAGTTGTGTTATCTCCCTCCCTCCCCGGACTGAAGGCCATGTGAACAACAACAACAACAACAATACAGTATGGGAACGGACAGGAGGACATGAGGCTGTGCATTCGGCATGTGCACAGCCTGATCAATGGGAGGGGACTCAAAGTGTAAGCAAGTGTGTGCATGCGGGGGGATGTGAGTTTGTTGCTGAACGAGGCGTGATGCTGGGTAGTCAGTGGACAACCTCAGTAGAAGCCGGTACAGAATGATTACCGGTGCACAGGGATAGTCCTTCAGAATTCACGAGCTTGGTCCGATTTGGAAAGAATTCACGAGCTTGGTCCAACTTGGAAACGTACGTAGTTGATGAGGGCTGAATCAATGAACGAGCTCAGCTTCAAACCATGATGATCACCTCTTTCGCTATGCTGGCCACTTGATGCAGTTTGGAAAAGTCGCTCCATTGTGTTGCATTCACGAGGAGTGGTGCATAAGGATCAGTCCACTAAGCAAGGTTGAGAGCGTGTTGCAGGGGGGTGAGGACACGGCCGAACTCAGGATGACCCAGTCATAACGGGGGCCGCTTTACAGGGATCAGTTCAGTGAACGAGCCGGAACTTGAAGGTGAAGTTATGATCACCTTTTTAGCGAACTTGTACCACTTTAGGTCCCCAGTCCGCTGCATGGGCACATAGCCCACATCCTCGCTCATCTTCAGGCGATAAATGTACAGCTGGGCCTCGTACAGCCAGTCAGGGTCGTGGATGCGGTCCTTCAGGGCGGAACCCAGCCACAGCCAAGAGCTCTGCAAGGTGGGTTGGACGCACCAACAACAGGATGAAGGACGCAGAAGTGGCATTGATTACTGGAGCAGCACTGTTGACATGCAAATGCAAAGTCTGCTAGCATTGTCGTCCTAGGTCCTGGACTTGTTAGCAGGCATTTGGCTGGGATGGAATGTGTCTGCCAGTCACAAAAACAATTTAAAATTCTTTTGAAATTTAAATAAAACTAAAATTTAAAATTGAGCCCGAAGGATTTCAGGAATGACCAATGCACTCGAACACTATATCAAACACCCCTAGCCGGTACCCACAGTCGTCCGGGCTGGGTTCAATGCATGCAAAACAGGTACGGTTTATACCCAGTGAGAAAGGACAATATGCATAGTAAACACAGAAAAAAGCTTCAAGGTACCGTACATACGCCAGAGCCAACAACAAGGCCTTATACCAAGGCCTTATATTGGTTAATTATATCAAAACACGAATAACAATAGATACAATTCATCAACCATGTCCACTTACGTTGTCCATGATGTCCCTGAGCAGAATGCTGGTCTGCGTTTCAGCCACGTCCACGGGAGCACGTGCCAGCAGCAGCACGTGGGCGGTGGCGAGGGCGGGATCCCAGTGGGCCACCGGCCGGTTGCGCATGTCCATGAGCTTGTTGATGATCAGCTTCACTGCGAGCTCAGACACAGTTGAGGAATTCTGGTCAGCTTCACTGCGGGTTCAGACGCAGGGCTTCATGGGAAAGCTTCATGGGAAAGCTTCATGGGAAACCATCATGGGAAAGCTTCATGGGAAAGCTTCATGGGAAAGCTTCATGGGAAAGCTTCATGGGAAATCTCTTGGTGGGAAGTCTGGTCAGCTTCGCTGCGGGCAGTTGCTTTAATGGGCACAGTTGATGTACTGGGCGATTGGAACATTCACACGTTGATGGTGGATGCAGGCTGCTGGCACGTGACACTGCTTACTCAGCTGCTGTGTTCAGAATGAGTCTCTGTACAAGTGGTTGTGCGAGTGCAGCAGCTTGCCTATCGCTGTGTTATAATAGTAATAGTAATAGTAAAGCATCGCTGTGTTATATTTGCGTACTGAACTACAGCCCCAATTCAATTGCACTGCATGACGTGAAGTTGCTGTTGTTGTTTACATGGCCTTCAGTCCGGGGAGGACTGCTCAGCGAGGGCAAAGGGGAAAGGGAAATTGCCGGTGACTGCATGACGTCATGACGTGTTGTGGCGCCAGTCACCTGTGAGCGCGAAGGCCTTGAGTGCGGCCACGGTGGGGTCATAGAAGCTCTTCATGGCGGCGGATATGAGCTCCTGTGGGACACGTGATGGCAGAAACGGACGTCCGTTTCAGATTGACAGAATTGAAGAGAGGAGCGGCCTTGCTTGGCACATTGCACATGCATTTGTATTTACATTCATTGCATATGATTGCGGTATGGTTGTTGCATACTGGACGTTTACCTGCGCTGCCTTGGCCTGCAGGTTGGCGTTCATGTCGGGGACGGACGCCTCAATGCTGCCGCTGATCAGTGTGTGGTGGGCGCGCTGGGCCGAGGTGTTGGCCTCCACGTGATTGGCTGCACAGACGGACAAAGCCTCATTAGGCACATTATTATCATCAATTACGGTTATTGAGGGGCACGCTTGGCTGAGGTGTTGGCCTCGACGTGATTGGCTGCACACAAGGACATTGCATATCATCATTACTACTGTTATTATTACTACTATGATGAAAATAATAATTATAATAAAAGTAAAAATAAGAATAGTAATTATTATTACTATTATTATTACTATTATTATTTTCATCATTATCATTATCATTATTATTATTATTCTCGACTCACCGCGCGCGTACATGATGGCTTCCTGCAGCGGACTGCGCTTGGCAAAGAGGCGCGAGGTGCCGCCGTCCGCCAGCGCACCCCGGTTGATCAGCAGGTAAGCAATGTCAGCCTGCACGTGCAAAAACGCTAGATTGAACCGGACGGATTCGAACAGAACCAGCAGTTTTCTAGTATTGTCATGCAAAGCAGCCGTGTTTTGCAACAACTCAAGCTCAGTGATACCAACCCACGTGCAGCGGGTTCTTCACAGCGGTTTCTTCAAAACGGTTTCTCACCTGTCCCCCCCGTGCTGCCAGGTGCAGGGGTGTGACCCAGGGGTGAGGCCGCGTGAAGCCCGGGATCTCAATGGATAAGATCAGCTTCTTCAGCCTGAAAGAACACACAGATGTGAGGTTATGATGTCGTGATGTTGTTGTTGTTGTTGTTGTTGTTTACATAGCCTTCAGTTTGGGGAGGACTGCTCAGCAGGGGCAAGGGCGAAGAAATATTGCCGTCGTCCTGATGTGATGGCCCAATACGTGAGGCCAGGTGAACGTTGACTCCTTTTAACAGAATACCTTCCAGGTAGGTACAAACCGATGTTGGGAGGCAGAAGAAGTGCGAGGCATTGCTTAGCAGAGCGCACCCAGGGCTGCGGCTGTCTGACCTATTCAACAGTCATTGCCGCCACTGTGCATGCTGAAGTGCGTAATTTCAGATGACACACACACTACACTCACTTTTTCATCCGGTCCATGATGCCGCCCACAATGCGATCCTTGAGCCTCTGGGCAGCCTTGTCCTCCTCTGCGGATTACAATGTCATCATTTATATGTCATTACTAGCTAAGCCAACGATATATGTCAATCTGCTTGGACGAAGTACCAAGTACAATGAGGTTACCAAGCCTGTCGACTGAAGCCAGAGGCAGATTAGTGATTCTGGCACAGCCGAGCTACACCGCCCTCACCTTCGGAGTGCATGCCCGACCCCGAGCTGTTTGGCATGCCCGCTGTCAGGCTCGAGCCTGCCGTGAACTGCTGGCGAGCGTTGGACTCGCCCACCAGAAGCTGCGGCACGGGTGCAATAGTGTTAAGTTAACCTATGTTGGCATTGTTAACACAGACACAACCTGGCTGGCCAGCAGTAGCTTTGCCTGAGACTTGAGATCGATGAAGTTTCTTCTGTCAAATCATGGATATTTTGAACCCTTCTCCCCACTGACGTACATATAATGATATAAATATACGTATTATTTTTGATTATATCAGGCCCTGAGGGGGCCCACATGCACCGAGCATGAACGCTAGCCGCCTGTCCTGTCTACTTCTCTTAACACTTCCACTTACCATTTCGTCCACTTTCTGCCTCTGCTTTGCCGCCGCGTCGCGCATTGCGAGCTCGTCCCGCCAGTCGGACTGGAGCCGATTGCGCAGCTGCAAGCGCACAGCACGTCAGAATGAATTGACAACAATCCAATCAATAAACATAACAAACATTGTAATCAGTAAATTAAGAATAAAAACAATGCCGTGGGTGCATATCACATGAGCAAAACATTAATAACAAATAATTACAATAACATCAATAAAATAGATTCCGGCGCACATACCTTATCCAGCGACTCGGCGTACGCCCAGGGGTTGTGCACCTCGGCCTGCCTCGGCGTGGCGCATGCATTGGGGTCGGCACCCAGGTCGATCACGGCCCTGCACACGCACATGCGAGCCTTGACCGCTGCTTGCATGCGTATATCAAGGTCGGCTGCACCAACATCAAGGTGCATCAACGCTGATGGGCACTCGATAGCATGGCCTTGCACGGCCCTGGTGGCTGACCTTCACCGAGTGAGAATCAATTTGCGTATCTTTGTATCTAACTTGGTCAGCATAATCGCAAGCTCCTGTCCTTTTCACGACTAATTTGCCCGTTGTCCCAAAATGAATTCAGGAAGAGATGGCCATGTGATGCTGCTGCAGAGGCGATGTTGCTCAAAACCCTATCCCCATCCCTAAACCCTAACCCCACCTCCCACCTGACCAGCTCGAACTTCCTCATTGCCACCGCTATGTGCAGCGGGCCGCACACCGAGAGACATGTGGACACGTCCTTCTCCAACAGCCCCTGGTAGTAGGTGGGCATGTCCGGCAGGTGCACCCAGGACGCCTGCAACGACGAGCTTCAGAATCATCCCTTAACCAATATGGAGATCAAGAACTTTTGAAACTGTAAAACCGATTGTTTGTTTACCTATGTATGTATAGACTTGTATTCACTCAATACTCGATATTTCTTTACTTTTTGTATTGTATGTTTTCCAACTTATTATTTGTTCCCGGCTGCTCACCTCCATGAAGGCGCCGCACTTGCGCACGAGCCATGCCAGGCGCGACACGTCTCCCAAGGCCACGCATGCGATCAGCGGCTCGAGGGGGTCGGCGCGACACAGGCCCAGCACGCTGCGAGCCGACCGACGCAACTGCATGGCAACCAAGGTTAGGGTTTAGGGTTAGGGTTTGGGGTTGGGTTGAGGGTTCCGACCGACGCAACTGCATGGCAACCAAGGTTAGGGTTTAGGGTTAGGGTTAGGGTTTGGGGTTGGGTTGAGGGTTCCGACCGACGCAACTGCATGGCAACCAAGGTTAGGGTAAGGGTTTAGGGTTTGAGGTCGGGTTGCGGGTTAAGCTTAAGGGCTAGCAAACACCACAACACACGCAACCAGAACAGCACGGACATCCAACGACATTCCAATCACAGCACTCATGCTCTCAAGCAAATGCAAACAAGTTTAGCTATTACGTACATTTCATCTCAGGGGACCACATGCACCCTTTGCTGTTCACACCTGTAGAGCATGTGTGCTATCACCTGCTGCAAGCAAGCGCAGAGGCTCAAAAGCATCTGTATGGTCGTCTGCCTTAGCCGTTGGTCACATCCACCATTGTGTGTCCCAAGTCATGCCTCACAAGTGTGACTCACAGCTTCGGTTTCTGGATCGGTGGAGTCGCTGGGCTTGACGATCTTTTCGTACAGTTTGGCGATGATGGCGGTTTCGTCAGGCGCCATGGCCCCGCCAGCACAGCAGCTCGTGTCCACCTGAGCAAAACCATGGAAAACAATTGAATTGAGTCATCCAAGTTTCTGAGCTTTCCATGGCAGTATACTGGCGTGCTGGACGGATCTGCACGCGTTTTATTAACTCACACCTCAAGGGCAAACACATGCGTCACCAGCTCGCCATTGTTCGTTTCTATCGCAGTTTTCGTTTTTTTAATCGTAACGAACAATCGTAAGGCTCACGCACTTGATTATAAACGTTGAACAGAAATCAAAACGGATCATCGAGCTCGAACAAGGAATCATACGGCGACATCGGAGCCCTCAAGCGATCCAAAACCCTAGTCTCAATTCCCAGTCTGCCATATGTTTTGGTGTCTTATGCTCCATCACCTGCCGTTACACCAGTCATTGATTACACAGTCGTTGGCCTACCACGTTGCTGTCAACCCAGCAGTCTCCGAACTTGTCCAGCCGTTTCTTGACAAACTTGACGACGTCCTTGCGCAGTTTGGGGTCGTTGATGGGCCGGAAGCGAGTGATGAGGTTGGCGTCCGGCAGCGCCAGCAGCAGGCGGTCGACCATGAAGGCGATGGTCTTGTTGCCAGGCTCCCTGCACACAGAATTTTCATTTAATTGATTTTGTTCACATATATTAGATATTTTGATTTGTTTTGATTTAATATTTTTCCAATTTTCTACTTATGAGCTGCCATGCTCCCACTATTCAGGCAGCCAACCCTGCCCAGCCAATCGGCCAGTCAGGCGGGCAGGCAAGATCAAATGTTTACTTTTATCGACAATATCCAAATCTGGAAAAACTCGGCCTATTAATAATTCGATAATATTCAATCATCCCAAGAAACCCTGCTGGTGGCAGGCACTGTCCGCACCTGGCCAGCATGCATATTACATAGGACAGCGCAGGCCTCAGCACAATCATACATCCTAAGCACCCTCAAGCAATGTACGCTTCCAGGCACTGTCCGCACCTGGCCAGCATGCATATCGCATAGGACAGCGCCGGGTAGCCGTAGCCGTCCATTTGGTTGAGGGTGGCAGCGGTCACGTCGAGCAGGGCACTCAGGCAGTCGGGCCGCCCCAGCCGCACCGCATAGGTCAGGGCGCCAGTGTGCAGCAGCTCGGGCCTGCAATGCGTAATGACATCACATCAACGAGATTACTGATACGATGATGAATGCTAATAATGTATATGTATATGTTATTTACATCAGGGAAGCCGTCAGAGGACACGGAACGGGATGGAAACCGTCCTGGCCCATCCTGAGCAAGAAAGCAAAACGAAAGCAGGGAACAAAGCAGGCAAGGCAGGCCAACCCAAAGCAAAACAGGACGGAGCCGCCTAAGTCAAGGCCAAAGACTAGATAAAGGGATGACCCAGCCTCACAGCGTAGGTCAGGGTGCCGGTGTGGAGAAGCTCGGGCCTGCCAGGGGGTCAGAGTTGGCAGAATGGGTTTGGAACAGCGCTTGACTGCATTTATAACCATCGCAACAATTCGCCTGGAATCATGGTCGGAATGATGGCCGATCAAATGATGGTCAAAAGAATTTTTAGCCGAAGTCTCGCCTGTGCCACTGTGCTGTTGTTGGTGGCTAGTCTGACTGACTGCTCACCTAGATGGCATGTCAGGCAGGCCGAACAGTGCGGTCCTCTTGCGTGGCTTGATGGCGGCGCCGGGCGCGGCGGGGGCGCGGGCTCGAGCGGCAGCGATGGCCTGCTCCTTCTTCTTGCCGAGCTTCCTCCAGACGCCCAGCTTGAGGGGGTACTCCTCAGGATTCAGGCTGCTGTTCCACCAGGTGATGTTACTGCGAAAGGACACGAAAAAAAGTATTAGTAATGATGATGATAGCAGTCATGTATTTAAATATATAGGAGAGGACGGGTCCAGGAAATGTTACTGCGGAGGAGCACGCTATTGTGACTTGCTGCTTTACGAGTCTTACTGACTTATTCGGCTGCAGAAGCAAAGAGTACGATGCCACGTGCTAGCCAGTAAATCGAGTGCAAAAACAAACACGAGAAAAAGTAAAATAACACTGATGATAATGATATTAGTGGTATTATTACAACAATAACAAAAACAATAATTAGTAATGCAATATGTAGATATGGTTGAAATAATATATATGTAGAAATAATTGAATATGCAAGGAGTAAGCACTCACCGTGCTCTCAGGCCGGGTCCCGCCAGCATCCCTCCGCCGTCCGCCTGCCTGTCCCTGTCACTGTATGCGCTCAGGCGAGCCTGAAAACATGCAAGCAACACAATCGCCGAGTTCTTTAGTCAAGGCACACATCATATGAGCAACCACACATCTCAAGTTGAGCACACTAAAACTCCGAATCACTCGATCAATTGCAATGGAAAGCATGCTGGTTTCCCACACACTCACAAGTGCCCATGCCACAGGCGCCTTGTTGTGCACAGCTGCATGAACAAACTCATGAGCGCTGTAGGCTAGTGCCCACCTTTGTCAAATTGGATCTGGTTTCCTTTCTTATCTGACTGGAACAAATGTCACTGGCACCATATTTACAAAGATAGCACAAAGTTACGAGTGCAGCAGGCTAACATCCACTCACGTGCAGTTCGTTAGCCTTTGCATCCACTCACGTGCAGTTCGTTAGCCTTTGCATCCACTCACGTGCAGTTCGTTAGCCTTTGCATCCAGTTCCTCAGTCGTGTAGGGTTTGCAGGCCTCCCGAGCTGCCTTGATGTAGGCGGGCTCGCCATCATAGGTGCGTGACGCATACAGGTCCTCCGCACCAGGGAACTTCTGCATAAGGCAACGAAACGCCACTGATTTGAGTTCCAACACACGAGACCTGCCTATTATCTATTCACACACATATAAGTAGACCTGTTATCTGTTAGGTGGTCTACTGCTAAAAGAGATTCTCACTTTTGCTGGTGCCGGCAGGGTCGCCATGCCTCAAGAACAATCGCCCAACTCGAATCATTCCAATTGATTGATTTGGGACTTTTGCATAAGGCAACACAGTGGTTTCATTGTTCCATGGTTATTATGGACATTTGTTTGTAGTTGCGTGATGCATGTAGCAAAAATGACGGTTTTTAGTGAAGAAACCGACATGCATGGAGCCTGGACCAGCTGATGATGGACTTGTACAAGTGTGTCAACCGCCACAGAGTGTCAACCAATTAGATCCACTTTTGAAAGCACTCGCATCCCCCTCACAATTCACTGGTACTCCGCCACACTCAACGTACCTTTGAGCTGGCAGGCGCCAGTCATGGCCAGGAAAGCTGTCACATGCTATACCTGACTGAACCTGCCTTATATAACTGATCATAACCGACCATAACTGACTGTACCTGGCTATAGTAAGGGTCGTTGTTGACCACCCGTTTCTCCAGCGCCTTCTTCACTTTGTCGAGGCCACCGACCAGCGAGCTGCCCGCCTTGGCCATCAGGGAGGAGTTGGCACTTGTGGCGTGGACGGCGGGGATGCTGCCCTCACTGTCTGCTGACATGGGCTCGGGATGGACCTGGGACACAGATGGGGGAATGTCAGGAGGCAGGCACTCTTATTTTGGCCAACATGCTCCCCCTGTCCTGACACCGACCCCCCTGGTTTAGGTCGAAAAATACGGAAGTGCCTGCCTTCTGACAAATAATAAGGTGTTGTTTTTGTTCTTGTTACTTGTAAGGTGATTATTATTACCTGCGCCTCTGCTATCGGCCCTGCCGCCAGCCACCCCTGTGCAGAGCGGCGGGCCGCCAGTCGGTTCGGGTCCAGCGGGTCCCGGCCTGATAACAACAGGGTGTTGTAGCCCATGTCAGCCTCAACCTGATGGGCAAGACAGGCAGGATATAGATAACAGATGGAAACAGACAGACACGTGGTAAAAGTCCAGCTTAAATGTGAGGAAACCGTGACAAATGGTAGAGTTAATTTTGTCTCATGGCCTTCAGTACGGGAAAAATTGCTCATCAGGGGCAAGGGGGGAAGGAGAATAGGTGGCCTAAACCCAAACGGTAGAATGAGGGGGAACAAAAAACCTGACGTCAGAAGCCGTGACGTATTGTGTGCGCTTCCAGTGTGATCCTCCAGCATCCATCGTGAGGAGTTGCTTCGTTTACACAAACGGAACCGGAAAGAAACGGATCAGAAACGTTGCCCGATGTGCCCCCACGTGCCCGCCCACCTGCTGCAATACCTCCGCCTCCACGCCCTCATTCTCCATCATGGCTTCCTGGCACAGAGCGCGGTGGTGAGCTGCCAGCCTGCTGGTGCTGCTGCGTGACCCCTCCACCTGACCACCTGTGAGGCAAACGTATAATAATAATAATAATAATAATAATAATAATAATAATAATAATAATAATTTAACGTTATTATTATTATTATCATTATATATTATATGATAGTAATCGTACACATGTGGTGGTAATCTTGATAATCTTAATAATCCGAAACTGTGCTCGGCAAACCATGGGCGTTGCCGTCATCCAATTCAAAAAAATGTAAAACTTGCCGAGGGAAGGAATGCGGATGTCGAGAAAGGAACAAAGCAAAGCAGTTTAATACTGTACGTATAGCATTCGTATTAACCAACACATCCTGTTTGAACACACATGAGTGTCACCTACACTGGACCAACACCGGCTTTTTTTTCCATAAGTTGGGCCAGAAAGTTGTTACATAATCAGTGACCCATCCGGCCATTGCAGGTTGTCCGACTGGGAATGGCAAGATCAGGGTCTTTTCTCGTTGTCATGTTGCTGGGTCTTTTCTCGTTGTCAGGTTCGGCACAATCACCATGCGCTGTGTGTGGTGCTCAGAACTGTACCTGTGCTGCTGCCGCTCCTAGCTGCCAGCCAGGAGCCGACCCTACTGGCCAGCGCTGCTCTGTCCACCTCCACCCCCTCGGCCACGGCCTGGGGCTGCAACCGCTGCTGGCGCGCCATGTGGTTGAGCACGTGGTACTGCACATCATATGGATCGATACCGCCCTGCAAGGACAGAAATAACACCCCAACCTGAGCAAATGAACCGCCTTCAACAGATCGAGCCGGTGAGACACGGCCTACAGCATTTGGCAGGGGGGTGCAACTCCAGTACATGCAAGTGCTGGCTGTTCTTAGGACGGCATTCATGTCCATCCCGCTGCTCAACTCATCACACCACTCTCCACACCAGCGCTTGTGCTTGGTTCTGCACCCATCCATGGGAGCATGGCAACAACCCCCCATCCTCTAAGTATCGGGGGCCACGCATGGAGGCGCTGGAAATTGTTCAAGTTTACTTTGCTGTTGTTGTTGCTTAGGGTGCAGTGGTGACCAGTAGGTTACCGACAATTTTCCTTCCCCCTTGCCCCCGCTGAGCAGTCCTTCCCGGACTTGTTTTTTTCCCCGGACTTTTAACCCGGACTGAAGGCCATGTGAACAACAACAACAACACATTATGGGAAGACACATTCAATACGCCACATTCATGTCGGCTCCAGTCGTGTCTGTCTCCTTCTTGTTCTGAGGCTGGGCCAAGGGTTAGGCCGTCCCCTTCCTCCATGTATATGTTGATGTTGATGTTGTTGATGTTGATTACATGGTCTTCAGTCCGGGGAGGACTGCTCAGCGGGGGCAAGGAGATAGGGAGGGAAAACAAATAGCACAACTGTCAACTGCAGTACAAATAGCACAACTGTCTATGTGCTATAACTTTGTTCATGTAATGTAACGCCCACCATGTGGTCCGCGTGCGTGTGGCTGCCCGCCTGCTGGGCCGCCATGTTATCGAGCAACTCCTGCATCTCCTCATACACAGGGTCGTCCTGGTCACGTGGTACCACTGCATCATGCCAGTAACCGTCAAACCTGCACAAAACCGACATAACAATACAACACACGTATCAGTTCCTGCATCTCCTCGTACAAAGGGTCGTCTGGTCACTGCATCATGCCAGTGGCCGTCAAATCTGCACAGAGACGAATACACATGGATGAGCGACCAGGACAGAGGAGTGTGCCAAACAGCAGCACAGGCTTTTGATGCGCGCCAGGTGGCAAACGTCTCCTATAAGGTTCTAGCACTCCAGAATGCACTAAAAAAAGTCTCGTGGTGAGAAAAAAGGGCCAGAATGGCAATTGCAACATCTGCGGCAAATTCAAAATCAAAATCAAAATTAAAAACAGAATCAGAATCAGGAGTCCTGATCCCCAGCCGACTGACACTGGTGAAAAGGCATGGTGCGGCAATAATAATAATATAATATAATGTGATATATGTAATGCCGCCGGCACTCACCACTTGTGGCCGAGTTTCTTCCATGCCTGCATGTCCTCCCGCTTGACCGCTCGCACAAAACTCATCACACCGCCGCCCTCCACACACCCCATCAGTGCTGACTCAGCAATGGGCCCGGGAGCAGCTCTGAGGCCCGGAGGACCCGCCAACTTGTCATTGGGGTCGACTTTTAGGTTGCCATCGCCGCTTGCATCGCTCTCCAGCTCCTCCTCCTCCCAGGCCTCAACCTGCAGTCACGTGGCCGGCGGAATGTTTAACGGAAAACGGTTGAAAACGCATAGAAACGTTTCTCAGTATGTGGTCCAACAAAAAAAGGCCCAACATTGACGTGTACTGCCGGTTCCATGATTCAGCAGCCCTGCCATAAACAACCTCATCGGTTTGCCGCAGCTCACTTCTGGCACCTCAATGGGCTTCCCATGACGCAAACGCGTAAAGGAAAGCACCAACCCAAAGGTAAACTACAGTCAAGGCTGTTTCAGCTCACCACTGTCACCTCAGTTGTTTCTCTGCCACAGTTTAGCTTCCTCTGCCTACCAACCCTTATACCTGCCTCTACCGCAACACACCACCTCGTACCCTGTTGAGTTGTGATTGCCAAGTAGTTGTGATTTCAGTTTTCGGTTTCTGAGTCCGTTTCTCGTAGGTTTCTAGCACTTCCACTCTGTGCGATGGAACACGGTCTATGATGCCAGAAAGTTGCATTGTTCTCACCTCTGGCGCCTCAGTTGGCTCCTCCAGGAAGTCGACCTGCTCTGTGTCGACCTCGCAGCCGCCCGGCAGGTCGTCGGCCGCCTCCGGCGTGGTGCACTGGACGCCCAGCGAGCCGCCCACCCGCGCCCACAGCTTGAGGAACTCAACAGCTCCCATCCTGCAGGACGTTGCAGCACACACGTGCTAGCATGATGGACAGTTGTCACTAAAAACTGGTACTAAGATACTGTCCCACCAAAATTTGCCATGGCAGGAGACGTACCCTTAACGTAGGAAGGTTTTTCAGTGCACGTACACATTGACAGCAGTTGCAGGTAGTTGCAGCACACACGTGCTAGCATGATGGACAGTTGTCACTAAAAACTGGTACTAAGATACTGTCCCACCAAAATTTGCCATGGCAGGAGACGTACCCTTAACGTAGGAAGGTTTTTCAGTGCACGTACACATTGACAGCAGTTGCAGGTAGTTGCAGCACACACGTGCTAGCATGATGGACAGTTGTCACTCATAACTAATGCCAAGATACTGCCCTACCGTGTGACAGTGCACACAGCGATTTAGCACACGTCAGCCGTGCGGTGTGAGCGCAGCTGCAAGGAAAGTGGATCAGTCCTGACAATCTCTTGGGTGATTCAGTTGGGCCAGAAACCAATGTCATTTGATATGGCAGGAGAGTTGCTCTGAACGTAGTAGAATTTGTCAGTGCACGTACACGTGGACAGCAGTTGAATCATTACATATAACAATTGCTGAACTGGAATCCGGATGAACTCAACAGCGCCCTTCTGCTGGTGAGAGCGTTATACCACAATACAGCCGCACGTGTTACGGCGCGATTAATGACTACTTCATACCAAGCGTTTGAGAAGGGGTTTACTACCAAAACAACTGGCGAGAAACCGTTCGAGTTAGCAAGGAAGGAATAAGCAAAAATCGACGGCGTCAGAAACGATTTTCGCATGTCCCACCTGACTGCCCGGTGCAGCCACCCCTCCCCAGTCGCGTCCAACAGCTCTGCGCCATTGGCAGCCCGCGGCTTGGCGCCCTGGGCGAGCATGATCAAGTACATAATAGATAAAGAGTGAACAAGTAACCACCGAAAATCACTGATGTATATAATTGCTAGCTTCCACACGGCTTGAGTCGGACAAGGTATCCAATGGATTTCATTATGAATATCATCAAGCGTTCTGAAACATGCCGTGTACAGACATATAGTGGCGCTTGTGCGTGTGCATACATAGGCACAGGCTCGCGAACATGACTGTCAGTCTCACACACCATGATAGGATGATGTATGGAGGTGGTGATGCATGGAGATGGTGATGCATGGAGATGATGATGCATGCATACATGGTCAGTGCATCCCTCACACCAATCCCACACCTTGAGCAGCAGCATGGCCGCACAGTCCAGTGTCTCAGACTTATCCAGCCTCAGCGCATGCCACAGCGCGCCATGACCTTCAGAGTCCACGGCCTGCAACACACAGACACAACCGAGCAAGTGAAACCCTAATAACCCTAGGCCAGCCACTCAACCAGTGCCTGGATCCAGGGATCGACAGGCCTGCCTGCAAAAACAGACAGACCTGATAACCTGATAAATGATATCGAATCCTGCATGTGTTGGCCACATGACCACCTGCACGTTTCTGTCACACGTGACTGACTGTTTCTCACCTGCACATCAGCGCCCAGGTCCAGTAGCACCCGCAGAGCATCAGTTGCGGCGTTTGAGGCCGCAAACATGACCGCACTCATGCCCTGCAACGCGACACAGCACCACAGCACACCATCAAGCATGCGTGGACACAAGAAACACAACAAAAAGGACGTTACAACCAAAGTGCACCATCACAACCTCCACCATCACTACCACTGCCACCACCACCACCACCACCACCAGCTATTGTACTGCCCCAGCGTAGTACATGCATTGCAATGCAACAGGCCCGACCCATGGCTGCATGACATCCAGTGCCCCAGCCTTGAATGTGAGGTTAATCGTAATGCCATGTACAGCTGCGCTGCATATCCACATGCTATGCATGCACTCACCTTTGTTTCCGTTTGCTTGTTGATTGAGTCAGGGAACTTGTTTGCCAGGTACTTGATGATGAACGTGTTGTTGTGGGCAGCGGCCAGCATGAGGGGACCGCGACCCTCCTCATCAGCCTGTGCGAGGGGCAGAAAAGGAGCAGCATGGGAGGGGCGCAGAAGAGGATTCAGCATGTGTGTGTGTGCGTGTGTGTGTGCGTGTGTGTGTGTGTGTGTGTGTGTGTTGGGGGGCAAAGAGGTGTATGGTGGCATGGACATTCAGATGTAGAGCGGGGCTTCACGCCTAAATGCCAATCATTGGTGATTGAAGCCGACATGCCAATGCTACATAAGCATGACAGGGCCAAGGAGCGGCCAAGCATGCACGGCCTTTCAAGCATGGCCGCCTTCTCTTGTGCTGTACGTTCAGAGAACAGGAGAACAAGGCAATGCCAGGCCTGTGCACCTTGTCCCAATCCAGCGGGCCGGGGGGGCCGGGAGGGGGCGGAGGGGCAGCGCCATCCTGTGCGGGGGCCTCGGACGAAGAGGGCTGCGCGGCATGGAGGCGCTCAACATGTCAGGGCTGCTTGAGCGCATCGGTTGGCATTGCGCCATGGTATGCTCAGAGTGTCGCACAGGTGTTGCGATGATATTCTGATCTGCCCCCTTCTTGGTGAGCTTGGACCGTTGCCTTGAAACATGCACAATCGTCATGCACTGCTGCTGGTGGGCTAGGGTTAGGGCTAGGGTTTTGCCTAGGGTTGGGATGTGGGCACTCACTGGTGACGCGACCACGAGCTTCCCAGACGACAGATCCTCCAGTGTGCGCACCGCCAAGGCAGTGAATTCATTCACGTCATTCTGCGACAATAAGCGGGAAAGGGAAACCCAGATGTTCATTAGTCCAATCTAACTCTGCCTCCCATCAGTCAAAGCATCAGTCCAATCTAACACTGCCTCCCATCAGTCAAAGCATCAGTCCAATCTAACACTGCCTCCTATCAGTCAAAGCATCAGTCCAATCTAACTCTGCCTCCTATCAGT
>QAXH01005576.1:30805-45337 GCA_004335635.1 Chloromonas sp. AAM2
AATCTAACACTGCCTCCTATCAGTCAAAGCATCAGTCCAATCTAACACTGCCTCCTATCAGTCAAAGCATCAGTCCAATCTAACTCTGCCTCCTATCAGTCAAAGTTGTAAGTATATGTACCTGCCATTGCCAGTGTCAGAACGTGGGGCTGGAACGACAAACATGTGCTGTGCCCTACCTTGCACACCGCCATGAGCGGGTGTGTTGCGGGGTTGGGCGTGTCGACAGTGGCGCCGGCTTTGATCAGCATGTCGAAGATGCGTGCATCCCGGGCAGCGGTGGCCTGCAGCACACAATCATCAGGAGGCACACGATGATTGCAATGTTTGACCATAATGTACAAGCGGCCTGCAGCACACGCCATTCCATTACATGGCTTATCATGGTTTGGCCCACAGTCAATTGATGTATAATCACCCTGCTGACCCTGTAGTAATCAATAATCACCCTGTAGTAATCAATAATCACCCTGTAGTAATCAATAATCACCCTGTAGTAATCAATAACCACCCTGTAAACAGGGTGAGGGGGGTTTAAAAGTCCGTGACCCTATGATCAAAAATGGGGCTTTTTGAAAACTAGACCACTTTTGGAAACCACCCAGAATTACACCAACCACTCAGAATTACATCAAAAGGGGCTCAATTGAAAGCCTGTCCCCTGGACAACTGGGTTGCATAGTTCACTTGAACATTGCCTCACTTGTGGGTCATCAAAGCCCAGCCGGCCCTAACCGAACCCTAACCGCCACCCATGTCACAGGCCGTGGGGGCATGCCAAAGGTAAACTTCACTTTCAAGGTATGCAAGCACGTCCCACTCTGCATCCGACTTTGGATCGCTGCTTGCGTGACCTGCGGCCTGGCGCCGCAGGTGACACAGGCCACGCCAGCGCCGGCACCCGCTGACATTTCCCCAGCCCATAACAAACCACCCACAAGGCCAATCTGGGAAACGAAGATGGTTTTGGATAGATCACAACGAGCTGCAACCAGCTACAACTTCAAAAGCCTTGAATTCGTTGTGATTGAGCCGTAAAACAAGAAACACTCAAAAGGGTCGAAAAAGTAGCTCGGGCCTTGTGGAGGACTTTTATACCACCCAGTCAACCATCTCAGAATGTCCTGAAACCTTGGATTCGAGCTTCTTACACCGTCAGCATTCGTACAAGTGATTCAGAGATACCCACTTCCTCATATGGTCATTTTCTATTTCAACACCCCACCCCCCCTGCTGTGAATATCAATAATCACCCTGCTCACCCGGCTGATGTTTGAGGGGCTTGCTGTGCACGGCTTACAGACAAAATATGGCATGCGTTAAAGAGGTGTGCCATGCAGCAGACAGTGCCGATCCTGATTGGTGCCTAGGCATGATATGCAAGGTACTTGGCATGTCATTCTGACACGTGCATGGCATGTATCTGACTGACCTTGGTGACGCTGGTGAGGTTGCGAGCCAGAGGCGACTCCTGCAGCATGTTGGCCTCATTGCAGCTCACGCCCTTGGCCAGCATGGCCTTCACCACCCGGTCATGGTGGTTGGTGATGGCAAGCATCAAGGGGGTGTCTGCAGCACACAGGCCAGAGGTTATAAAGCAATTAACGATTAAAAAACGAAATGATCAAAACGAAATGATTGAAAAGTGGTTGGTTTGGAAGGGTGGTCCACTGCAGTTGGTTACATCAGTATGCTGACGGCGGGCACTGCTGGCCATGGGCTCATAAAACAGGTAAAAAAGGCGAACAAATTCTCAGTCTCCAATGCCAGAGAATCTGCCACACCAGGTTGAGCCAGTGTCGAGTTGGGAAGTGGCATTTGCATTCTGCTACAGTCAATTCTTAGTGACTGGAACAAGGGTTACCCACTGCCTCATGAAACAACAACGCTTGCAATGTTGGCATGCGACTGCACTGGTTTGGCAGTCACCTTTGCGCTTTCCGTCCTGCACCGGCAGGCTGTACGCTGACTCGTCCATGAGCGACATCAGGTTTAGGATGGCGTCCTGGCTGGCGTCGTCAGACTTCCTGCGCGCACGGCGTAAGACGCCGTAAAAGTAGACGCCTCGCATTGCAAATTTGTTCAGCAATGCAGGGCATCACAGTGGACAGTGGCGGTTGGCCCCTGTGGTCTTGACATGCATGCAGGCATGGTAAGCGGGCCCTAACCTCTCTCCCTTTCCCTTTCTCTGTCCTGGTCCATACAATAATGGTAATGATAATGATAATAATACCAATAAAAGTGTTACTATTGCTGTTACTACTATCTCACTATTGGATTCATATCGTTGATAATCATGAAGCAGTCTTGCAAATTAGATAGTCTTGCAAACTAAACTAATCATTATTACTTTTTGGATATTACAATACCACCCAGGCTAGCGATCCACTGACCTGCTGAGCAGGCCCAAGTGCGCCATGTTGTAGCCCATGGCGTTGACCGCTGCAAGCGCTGCTGCCTTCTCCAGGTCGCCCAGGCTGCCCAGCAGGGCACGTGCCACGTCACCATGACCACGTGTGGCTGTAGGCAGTAACGTATGATACGATTTGATTATATCGTCTTACCAGGATAGTATGTTTATTAGTACGTGGCTGCGGGAGGAGCAAGAAGAGAGGCAGGAAGAGAGTTAGCACGCCATGGGCCTAGGGTGCGGTATTTCTTTTCAGCTGCAGCTCGCTCGGCCTGGCAGTCCTTCCTATCAGGCGCATCGGTCGGTCTGTTTGCAGCACTCCTGCCAGGCTGTTGGACAAGGTGGCTATCAGCTGTCAACGCATCTAAGACTGCCAGGTGGTATGGCGTTGCCTAATTATTATTATTATTACTAACGTTGTTATTATTATTATTGAGTCATGACCCCATACCTGCCAGGTGGTACGGCGTTGCCTTGGTCCTGTCCCCATCCGTCACCTTGGCGCCCAGTGACACCAGGTGCAGGGCCAGGTCCTGCATGGAGGCAGTGGGCGACCCATGACCTTGCTGAAAGCAGGTGCTGAAAGCAGGTGCTGAATGCAGGTGCTGAATGCAGGTGCTGAATGCAGGTGCTGAATGCAGGTGCAGCTGCTTGCTGTGCAAGTCCGTTTCCCTGTCAAGTCAGTTTGTCATAGGATGAAATGCAATCAGGAAAACGGTGAAGCTAGCAACAGGACGCATGGTGCTGCCTACCTGGCGTCCATGTGCAGCCGCATAGTGCAGAGCTGTCCTGCCCAGAGCGTCCTTGGAGCCAATCTGCACAAGCCATGTAAGCCATGTACTTGTAGCATGCCATATACTTGTAGCATGAGCCATGTGAGCGGACGGTCACAGAGGGTGACGGTACTGCACATATTACAATGGAGTGAACAAGTGACCTCGATACTTCAGGGCAGGAACTGTCATTTCTGTACAGCCTTGACAAGCATTAATGCAAGGCCACAATGGCCTGGTTATGCAGAAGCAGTGTTGCGTGTTGATGTGCAGGGCGCCAAGGAAAGGATGCCCAGGTCAATCTGCTGCAGTAACCGTGTTGCCATGACCACCACAGCAAGACAGCAAGACAGATAGATAGATAGATAGATAGATAGATAGATAGACATCCTCCACCAGTGTTGGCAGTCCCATGCCCAGATGAATAAATAGATAGACAGATAGATACACAGGCAGATAGTAACCTACTGCTCCTACCAGTGTGGGCAGTCCCATGCCCAGTATCCTGTCCACCAAGGGCCGGTCCCCGGCAGCCACCGCCAGGGCCAGCGGCGGGATGCGCTCCCTGAAGGCGCCAACGCCCACGTCAAGGCCTGCAACAAAAGCGGTCAAAGCACCAGAGGTGGTCGCCTCCCTTCCTTGGAGGCGTGGAAGGTCCGACCTTCAGGGCTGTCCGGCTAATGCCTAGCATGCAACAGGCGTACTGTGCGCCCCCCTTCCCCCCCGGCCTCTGTACCCACCAGTCAGTCTGATGATTCACTCATCCACGACCTGTGATAATAGTAGTAGTAATAATAATAATGATGATGATGATAATAATAATAATAATAATAATAATAATAATAATAATAATAATAATAATAATAATAATAATAATAATAATAATAATAATAATAATAATAATACCCACCTGGCAGCCTGGTAATCCACTCATCCACGACCTTGGCCGTGAGTTGGCCCGCCACCAGGTACTTGAGCAACCACCCCAGGACCGTTTCTCCGTCCTTGTTAGCGGTGTTGAGCACCAGGGGCTTATTGGACAGGCTAGGCAGAACCTTTTCCTGAAAACACGATAAGACATTATCAGGATACGTTGCATTCCCCTGAACACAGTTTCTTCACTTGTAACGTATCATGTGAGGGCTGACCGAAGGCACACAAAGACAGGCGAAAAATCAATACTGGTAGTTATGTCAGCGTCTCAGGGAAGATGCCAGGCCATCACAGGTTAAGGATTGTTGCAATCAAATTGCAAGAGGAGATGTGCTGTATAGGCATCATGTGTTGCACGGGAGCCGACAGGGTTGACAGGGCATTTTGGGTGTGAGGAGAAAATGTGAGTTTGGCGGTTTTGTGCAGTGCTTGCTCCAACCCCAAAACCTAACTCTAACCCAAACCCTAGCTCTAGCCCAGCTGTTCACCTTGAGCAGGTCCCACCAGCCAGACCCAGCGTGGCACGGATATACAACCAGTCAAACCGAGCATAGCACAGATATATAATGTATAGTTTCAATGTATAGTAATCACAAACTATACAATATATGCCTCTCTTCACCTTGAGAAGGTCCCACCAGCCAAATCGAGCGCAGCACAGTGCAGCGTGCTCGCCTTCTGCATGAGTGCATGTGACAAGACAGGCAGAAGTGAACGGGCAGCCAAAACAAAGCCAATCAGCATTCACATGCAGACAATGCAAGGCTCTCTTCAGACACGCCGTCACCTCGTGCGTAAGAGGTTTGTCATATCGCATGTGCTTACCGCTGTCAATGACGTCATAGTCCATTAGGCAGTTGTATGCGTTACACGCTGCTAGGAACCACGTAGTGAACTGCAGGCGCCCCGTCATGAATGCGGTCAGCACCACGGAGCGACCCAGAGTATCTGCATGCAAAACACACAGCGTTGTGTTGCTGCTGTGTGTTGGTGGTGTTGTTGTTGTTGGCTACATGGTCTTCGATCCGAGGAGGGCTGCTTAGCGGGGCTGCCTCCTAAGCAGCCCGGGGTGCTACTGTGTGTCGGGCGTTACTTGCAGCCCGGGGTGCTACTGTGTGTCGGGCGTTACTTGCATGCCGGGGTGCTACTGTGTGTCGGGCGTTACTTGCATGCCGTTGTGCTGCATGCCGTCGTGCTGCATGCCGTCGTGCTGGTTACTGACTGGCCCTCACTGCACTCTTAGCAGCAACAGCAAGGCAAAGTTATTAATAGTAATGCGATTTCAACAAAAATATATCAGAAGCAACTAAACTTGGTTTTTTCCTTGTTCAATTCAAGACCCACACAGCTTGGTGAGGGCACAAGATACAGACTGCCAGGCGCCAAACTCAGGGGTGGTTGAAGCTTGCCGCACAGGCATTAGGCTGCCCAGTGAATGGTTTGTTTTATTTGGATTTATTTGGATTTTATGATAGTTCGATTAGTACCCGGTCCATGGGCGGCCCTGCACCTGTTGCGTTGGGATCCCCGGCCCGCCACGGTCTGCTGGGCGGTGTGGGCATGCCCTGGGGGTCCTGCAGCACGGGGGGGAGCTCCTCCAATTCCAGCAGATAGGCCGTCACCTGCAGAAATGTTAGGGTAAGGTTAAGATTAGGTTAGGGTTAAGGCTCTACCGTCCTGTCTGCTGACAAGGGTCCCAGATCCTAAGGTCAAGGGAGTAACAAGGTTGACATTAGGTGGGATACCATGCAAGAGACAAGGTGGGATACCGTCCTGACCTACCCTGAGCAAGAAAGACGAAAGGCAGGAACAAAGACAGACAACCGTTGCATGATAACCGTTTCACACCTTGCGCTTTCCCGCCTCCACAGCCATGTGCAGGGGCGTCTTGCCTCCGGCCGCCCTGGCACTGCGGACCCTCTGGCTGGCCCCGTACAGCACCAGCAGCCGGCAGCCGGTGAGCCAGTTGGCCGCAGCTGCCAGGTGCAAGGCAGTGTTGCCTGTGGGCAATGCACACACAGCAGCACTTGTAAGAACAGTGTCGCCTGTGTACGAGCAAACACATTAACAGTTGTTACACTGCATCGCTTAAAGAAATGAAGTTGTTGTAACACTGCGTTTTTGAAACGAAAAGACGAAAGAGATCCGCTGTTGTTGTATTGGCTCACTACCCAGTCAAGACAGTGCCTGCACACAGGCCGGCGTGTTTCCGGGAGGTTTGCACATAAGCACAGTTACAGTCCTTGTGGTCGCACCCTCGTGAGCCTGACTTCACTTCGTAGGTCATCAGGGCCATAAATAGTGTGATATGCACCGACTGTCAGACCCCGACCGGCGTCCGCTTCCTTTCTTCTTTCTTTCTAGCCTGTTACCATTACCAGTGGCTTGACGTTTTCCTTTGAGCAACGGTGCTCTGTAGGGCCCACACATGTGCACCGAATCGAGCAGGTCCTGATGAGCCCTGTACTAACCAGTGGTCCTGCTCACCCTGTTGGTCCGGTGTGCTCTCATCCTTAGTGGTGCCGCTGTTGATGGCAGCTCTGGGCATGCGCCTCAGCAGCACCTCCATAGCCGCGGCATCTCCGGACCTGCAGTCAGAGGTCGATAGGCATCTCACACAGGAGAGTCAAAGGCATCTCACACAGAAAGGAGCCACGCTGGCATGTTTCTTCAATGGCCTTCTCGCATGTACTCGGTCATGTACTGTGTCATGTAGCCTGACGTGGCCTATGATTTTGACACCCGTCATTCAGCATGTGACAGCGTCCTCAGCCATGTGACATTGTCCCCAGCAGTCATGTACCCTAACTTGACCTAGACGACTGCAATCGTTTTTGAGCTTGTGCCCACCTGGCTGCCTTTCGCAGCTCCTCTGGGTCACGGATCTGCTGCTCTAGAGGGGGCAGCTCCTTTGCACTGCCGTCTGCAGACAAGGCATGGTGCAGGCTCGCCAGAACGAACACAGGCAATCCTCCGCATGGTAATGCATGGCTTTGTGTGTTAGCAGGATCAGTTCAGGCTTAAGGCACAGAAACCCGATGGCAGTGCTGGGACTACGACAGGATGCATCGACCGTATCGAGTCGCGCAACGCTTTGCCGGCCAGCAGTGTGCAGGTTTCTTGATCTATCTTCTTCCAGAGTTGTGCCGGGAAGGCGAGTGTTGAAGCGCTTTGCTCCGGCGGAGCCTGGTGTAGCATTTTGCCAGACGGTACAGCACTCTGCAGGAAACGCTTACCTGGATTGTATTCCGTCTGAGCTTGCGTACAGCATGCAGCTCCCATGGCAACTCACTGCAGGAATCACAAGGATTGACGCGCCGCGTCAGACGATAGACTGCCGTACTCAACACAAAAGTCTTTGAACTCTTTCAAAAAACAGCGCGAACCTAAAGCAATGTCATAGGGAAGTATTCAATGACCCTTTGAAGCAGCAGGAACTTCTACCTTCGCTTCGGACACAACCGTCGTGCCACCGCGGGAATGAATGCCTTTCGCCGTGTCTCAATGCATCAAGCAGATGTATACCTTTCGTTTGCCAGCATTGTGTTTGCAACGCGCCACTCACATCTTCAACTGCTAACTCATCGGCGGTTTTCGCCGCCTCACATTGTCATGCATCACGGAAAGGCAAGCCTTGAGCCCCGGGCCTGCTTAAGTCACTCTGTGTACAAACATTCTTGCTTGGTATTACCAAGACCTCAACTACCGTCCGTCCCGTTCTGTTCATGTAGGTTGAGGCATATCATCTGTTGCATGTCAGCCACCACTAGGCTCCTCACACAGGCTTCCCCGGGTCGATGTACAAACAGATGAATGTAGTGAAGCAGGTTGAACAGGAAGGCAAACAATTGGGCAGGGCAGTGTTCTGAATTGGTGCTCGGCGTGCTTGCTGACTCTCAGGGACGAGGGCAGCGCTCACATGCTTCTGACAACAAGGGCAAGCTCTGCTTCACCTCAGCATGTAACACATCGTAATGTTAGGGACAATTGTGGGCAGTTCGGTTTGGCATCTGTTGATCAGAGTCAACCGTGCCTGCCAGGCCAGGTGTGTATCACCACTGGTAATCGCAAAGCCTTGGAGCCACTGGTTCACCTGACCACTGTGGCACACCTAACAGCCATGCAGCATGCCAAGTGATGTCTGCACTGTCATTTGCATCAGGTGAAACTGGGCTTGACAGTGTTAAAGGTCAAGAAGAGCAAGGTCTTTCTGTGATAATTTCGCACCAATTCTGTTTCAATTGGTCTACCAGCTGATGCTGATTCCCGCGGTGATGCAGGCTTGTGGTGATGCTTATGATGAAGCAATGCGTGCCATCTGTTGCGGATACAAGTACATGACGTGCCTGCAACAGCGATGCTGGCTCCCTTGCAATCCCTTGTACTTGGTCTGGTTCCCTGTGCTTGAAGCAGGCTGAGTCGATATTTACTAGTACCCTGATGCCATGAATAGGCATGACAGCAAGGAGGCCCAATTTCACCAAGCATCATGTCCTGACCAAGCCCTAGCGAAAGGAAACGTCGGAGCAAAAGGAGAGAGAGGTCTGGGAAAAAAAAGTCTGAGGGAAGCGTTGATAGGTTCTGTTCACACACGTTCTGGGCTGGTTCCTTGAGGCCTGCTTGTCCACTGAATTACAGCCGTTAAACTTGAGTCAATGGGAAGGACGCAGCAGAACACCATAGGCATGCACCGCATAGATCACGACCACGATAAGTCAATGAACAAGCACATTAAACGGCCTTCAGCCCGCGAGCGCTTACTTGGTTTGAAATCTTGTGGATTTCGAATTGTACCTTAAGCGCTGGTCAAGCGATCTGTAAGTCCCAAGGTAAACCAATGTTGGCAAAAGAGATCGAGAAACGCAAGATGAATTACATGCTGACTGGTTTGTGGCTTTGGCCTTGAGCAACCTCACAACCAACTCCACTGCGTTGACAATCCCTAAGTAGCGGAAAACGCAGTAGCCAGGTGCCAGAGGAATTCGCCGAGGTTCACATCCTCTCCCTTCATCGTGCTTGCAGATGTTGCCTGTACTTCTTGGACAGCCACTTTTGCCTTGGCCCTCTCTGAAAAGAACTGTGCGACTGCATTGTGTGCGGCCTCGACCTCCTCATCCGGTGCTTGCTGGTTAATAAGATCCAAGACTTTTGTCGCAGCCTCAGCGTAGGCAGACTCAGCATGCTGTCGCTTCGCCTCGACGGCTCGCAGTTTTCTGGTCGCTTCGGCGACGCCACCCAGATAGAAACCTTGAGCATCACGGAATTCAGCGATCGCATGAGCGTGCGTTAAGCGACTACATTCGAGCGGGCGTTCGGGCTGAAAGTGTTTTGCCGCCTTCTCCGCTGCGTCGGCAACTGCTTGACACCGTGCCAGATCCGCAGCTTTGGCGCGCTGCTGATCCTTCCAAGCATTGTACGCAGATTGCGCCCTCTGCGCCACGGTGATCATGTCGGTCAAGTCGGTAGGTTCCTCGTCCGCTGCGCTGGCTGCGCTCCATGCTGTTTCAAATGCCTTCAACTCTGCCTCTGCGGCTCTGTAGGCGGCTAATGCTTCCTTCTCAGCGGCAGAGTTGCTTACTACCGACTCCGTATACTGGCGCAGCGCTTCGTCGACTGGTGCAATGTGTTCGTCGTACTCTGAGCGTTTCTCGGGGCTCATCTCCAGATAGCAGGCATGTGATGGCGAGCCTACGCAACGCAGTGACGGTCCTGTGTGTGTCGACCTTCATTCAAATAGTGGATCCTGCAAGCTAGCGAGTCAGCCTAAGCGCCACTTGAGAAAGAGCCTGAGCCTGAGCCACAAGCCGTAGCGTAGGCGCAACGCAGCGATGATTGAGATCATGCTCGAGTTAATGGGGTTAGTGACCTAACCGCTGACACAGCAAGACATGCATAGGTAGACATGAGGAGAAACAATCAGCAACCTGATGCTCCATGCAAAACAAAACGGCCACAGAACAACCAGTCATGCTACTATCCAGCCTGCATGCCCAGGCTCTGCACGGCACCCTTTACATCTCACATACCTTCTGAAGCAGCCTGCGGAAGTCCTGCTGCCTTGGGCTGCCCTGGATCCCGCACAACAGGCTTTGAATTATTAGGAGGAACGCCTTTGCGTCGCGGTGCAGACGTGTTTGGGCGCCGGGCGGATGGTCCTGCACTCGACATGCCATGGACGCTGATTGCACCAAAGACGAACAGCAACTATCTCACCAGGTGTGAAGATTTGAGGCTTGCGAAAGAGAGCAAAGCGAACTGTGGCATGCGATCGTGCCAAGTAAGCCAAGTGGATGCTTGATGATTAAAAGTAGTGTGAAAGAAACAAAGGTTGTCTGCAACATGCCACATACACTGGAGCCTTGCCTGCCACTGCTGGGAAACAAACTAAGACAGAACACTTTGTGGTCACATCTAAGACAGGGTTGCGGTAACCAAGGCAGAACACACATTGAAGCGGCATCTGCAGGTAATGCACCCTTCTGCTCGTGACCCTACGATTCCAACCGCATTTGCAACTAAGAGCAGAGTCCATGCACATGCAAAGATATACACCATATATACACCAGTATATGTGGTATACTACTATACTACTATACTATACTACTATACTATACTACTATACTATACTATACTACTATATGGTATACATATACAGTATATATACACCATCAGCCACACCCTAGGAATGTCGCAATGCTTCCACACACGCCCACCTCCAGGGTTTTCACAGCCCATACCAACTGTGTACACGTCAATGCATGCACACCCGGCCATTGCCGCACCTCCCCACCTTCCTCCAGCAATATTGCACGTCCACACACTAGGAGCTCAAGGGATCTAAACTGACTACATGTCAGTGCATTCACACCTGCTTCAGAGGCGCGTCGAGACTTGGTCAGTATTCGTTGGTCTGGAGAGCGCTGGGAGCCGGCTTGAGGCCCGCCAGGTCCTGGAGCTGTGATTCTCTTTCGAGGCTCCGACACTGCATGCACACAGCAGCCAACACACCGCATGTAACACCCACACCCACACCCTCACTACAGAAGCCCACAGGCCTGTCATGGCCTCCCCGAAGTGTAGGCCATGTAACGAAGCACAAGAACAACGACACAGCTTACACACACACACACGCACACACACACACACACACACGCACACACACACGCACACACACACACACGCACACACGCACACCCCTTCAAAACAAGTAGACATAGACGCCCACACACCTGGCTTGTGGGTGTCGCGTGCAGACGCTGCCTTGAGGCCTAGCAGATCACTGGCGGCTGCCATCTCGTTGGGCGTGTGCGGCCCGCCCGCCGTCCCGCTGCTCTTGATCTCGCCACCTGACGCCAACAGGCAGAGGAAAGAAGGTTCAAAGGCGGTAGAAAGGTGTAAAAGGTGAAAGGGATTCAAGGGGTACGAAACCGTGACGCCGAGGCAAATGCAAAGGTAGAAAGAAAGGAAGGCTTAACCTGAAACGTGAAGAAAAACGTGAAAGAAAGGTCCAGCCCGTGCAGTGGTACCCTGAGAATTGGAAGTGTACTTAAACCCTTGTCAAAAGACCAATAGAAGCGCAGGCACTAGTCATCCCACCAGTTGGGCTACTCGGTGAAGTCAGAAACCCCCCCATGGTACATTGGCAAAATTGCTTGGCATGCAGCTGTACACAATGGCCCATCAATGACACGCTTACAAGCAAGTGCCTGCAGGACAGAGGCGTGCCATCGGCGGCACACTAGCACAGTCTGCAAAGACTGGCTTCTATACACAGGCTTCTGTACTAGGAATTGTTCAAGTTGACTTTGCGGTTGTTGCTTAGAATGCAGTGGTGACCAATAGGTCACCGAACATCCTTCCCCTCTTTTGTTTTCTTTGAGCAGTCCTCCCCGGACTGAAGGCCATGTAAACAACAACAACAACAACAACAACAACAACAAGAACAGCATCTGCACTTGGAGCAGCAAATGCCGGCAGACACGCAAGCATGCACAATCGTGCACAGATGCCCGTTCGCACCTGCACCCGACTCGCAGGCTGTATCATGCACACCTGGTGTGCCGTTTGCTGGGGAGGATGCAACGTGTAACCGACGGCGTTTCTCCCTGCAGACAGGGCGTGGCAGGTAGCATGTGAGCCAGAATGCGATATAATGAATGGTAAT
Organism: Chloromonas sp. AAM2; assembly: GCA_004335635.1. Lineage (NCBI taxonomy): Eukaryota > Viridiplantae > Chlorophyta > Chlorophyceae > Chlamydomonadales > Chlamydomonadaceae > Chloromonas > Chloromonas sp. AAM2. Next base: position 43,086 of record QAXH01005576.1, read on the forward strand.
GGTGGTCTTGTGGAGCCATCCGGGCATCAGTCAAGCAGCTTGATCAGCCGTGAATGTGATCGTGAACGTGATCAGCTGTAAACGTGCTTGTTATTGCCTGCGTGTGTGTGTGTGTGTAAGTTTGGGGCCGGGCTTGCCTTTTGATTGCCTTCAAACGCCTGTCACACTTTAGACAACGGTCACTCCAACTGGCTCGCCACTGTTTATGAGATCCACGACCGAACAGGGCACTGGACAGTGCACTTGAACTGTGCCTCACCGGTTTGTGGGCTCTGATCCGTTACTGGACCGTTTCTTGCCGGCAGGACTCGCAGTGCCCCCTTCATGCCGCTTGCTGGCGAGCCTGTGCACAGGCTGGTGGTGAGCATTAGCGCTGTGGTACACTGACATAGTGTGAGGTACCAGGACATGTTACACTGTCAGACTGTCACACTGGCAGTGTGTTACACTATGAGACTGTTGTACTTTCAGTGGCACTATAGGGTTATTTCTCCAACTTTGTGATGGATAACAGCATTTGTTTGATGACAGTGTGGTGAGCGGTACTGTAAATGCCAGTGACGTTTCTGGTGAGATGAGTTTCCTTGCTCTGATGATGGATGACACCATTCCCTTCCTGTCGGCATCTGTTTCTTGACAAAAACGTCACGAACATTACGTCACCCATTCAGGACCTGTAAAGGCCGATAAGCCGCCAAACTAGTCACACTCGGACCTGCGCAGTCATCTCGCCATGACCTTCGCTTCACTTCACTTTGCTCACCGATGTTCCAAGGCTGTTATCAGCTTGTTGACCGTGTCGATCTTCCGTTCCCTGCCGTCGATGCGCACGCGCCGATGGAAGTAGTGCATCTTGATCACGTTGTTCGTCCTCTTGCCCTTGTAGGCCTTGCCAGCCTGCAAAAACCGACGAAACCGAAATCTAGTAACGTCAAATGAAAAGTGACATGCGCAGCACACAGAACTGTGACCACTCGAGACTATTGTCAGGACAGGGGCATGATTGTACTGTACATACGAATTAAAAACAGCCATGTCAGCTCGCCCAACAGGAAGTAATCCGAGAATCGACATCTTTGCACAGTCCATTGGCATGGGGATTCCCTAGAGCCTCTAATGTTACAAGTACTGCTTATAGCCTCTTGTGAGTTGTTTGTTCGCCTTCCAGGGCAAGCTAGCTTGGCAGAGATGCTGTAAAGTAGCCGGCTCTTTGGCCAGCACTGCTGGCCGCCATCCACTTACGTAAGCCTCTTTTGAGTTGATTTTGCCCTTGAAGTGCTCAGTCAGCTTCCTTTGTAACAACCAGGTTGCCTTCTGCAAGTTGGACAGATCAGCAGCATCCAGTTGATGCCACAGTTAGATAGTTGGCTTTGAAGCTGTCGTTCAGATAAGGGGAACTCGGTTTTTGCTCAGGGTAGGTCAGCTGTGCCTTTTTACGGCTTTCCTGGTGTAAACCTAATGATGATCATAATAATGCTGATATCCAGGCTGATGTCACTAGTAATGATATATGTGAATAATAATGATAATATTAATAGTAATTAATTGAATACTGTAGTGATAAAAGTAAAAGTAATATTGATATTGATAATAATAACAAGCATAATGTTAATAATAACAAGCATACTTGGTGATGACAGGCCAGTGGCGGGCGTCAGCTCACCGCATCTATCTCGAAGGTAGAGGTATCCTGCTCATCCACGTTGGGGTTAATGGGACCCTCGACCTCAACGTCGCCCTCGCCCTCCATGCCCTGCAAACAAAATGTGCACATTGATGCACGCTGTACATGCATGCACCTGCAAACCATGCCCTGCGTGTCATGTCCTGCATAGCATGTGCACATGCATGCATGCATGCATCCTCACCTATTGCAGCCTGTGCCTAGTTAGTACTGCATGCAGGCGCGGAAATACAGATCGCTACTTTGGGTCGACTAACAGGGTGCAGTTTCCTGAGCGGTTTCTCTAGTTCCACTGTCGTTACACGTGTTTGCTTGATGCCCTGTGTGCCTACTGTGATGGCATTGTGCCTACTGCCGGGTCTGCAGCTTGCGGTGCTGCAGGCAGCCTCCGTCACCACTGAGCAAAGCATGAGCATGACAACTCCAGAAGAAAAAGCACATGGTTTGTCTGTGGTCAGCTTATCCTGGTAGCAGTGAGCCTTGGCCCTACCTCGGCCATCCCCTGCCTACCTCGGCCATCCCCTGCCTACCTCGGCCATCCCCTGCCTACCTCGGCCATCCCCTGCCT